>ML777005.1:3757268-3792454 GCA_009831015.1 Picea engelmannii | reverse complement strand
CGGCTTGGGCAGTTCTGTGTTTCAGCAATGGTCTGAAATACTATTCTGCAAATATGGACACTTATGCACTTCTAATCAATGGTTAGGTTCAAAAGTAATGTAAAGTATTATGCAAAACGGATTAAGCATAAAATAATGAGAAAGGACGTTGTATACCTTGGAATGATCAGATGAAATGATAGTATAAGTCAAAATGCAGGTGATGAAGGGTAAAATAATAGCAAAAAGTATGGGCAAAAAGGGTACAATATGTGGTCCTAACAGTCATGTGTAAGGGTAGTCTTGAATGTAGTCTGGATGACCTTAGATTTCTTTCATGACGAGGGATTCGGTGGGGTAATCTTCCTTTTTTGGAGGGATCCTCCTCCTCTCTAGGTGAAGTAACCTCACATTTGTTTTTTTCAACTTCTGTTCCACCTAGTTCTTCACCATCACCTCCCTTCGCAGGTGAGATCGAAGTAGTCTTCATGGATGCTCTATGGATATCTTGAACTTCCACATCCTTCTTAGTCTTGCGTGGTTCAGGTATATCCGACATAGCTTCAGGGCTATCCATGTCGAACATCTCTACAAGGTCCACTGGAACAAGGAGTTCACTAACCATTCCTTGGTAATCTTCTCCAAATCTTCTTCTGTCAACTTATAGTACGACTGGAGTTGTTTTTTGTGCTCATTTGTGCGCGCTATGATATAGGTGAAGTGGCGGTCTGTGTTGAATTTGATTAAAGGCATAAACCTATGAAGTGTGTTTGGTGTGATGTGCGGTGTAGACTGGATTGCATTCTTCAATTGATTGTAATAAGCATGGAAGACGACATTGGACTGCCACTGCTTGTTCATGTCGTTGGAGTACCACAGCGTACAGAACTTCACGGCCAGTGGTTTGAAGGGTTCGATCTCCAGAAACATGGCACATTCTAGTATATCCCAAGCGATGAAAGCAATGAGTATGAGCAACCAAATAAAGTGGAACTTATACCCTTTGTATTGTGCTTGTATGTAGTCAAGCTCTAGATGATTTATAAGATACTTTGCCTAGTTCATTTGTAGTCCGTCCGCACACTTCCCTGCGAGGTCAACTAAAAATCTGGTCAACTGTGTGGGTTTTTTTTTGCAGACGAACTTCCCTGCGATCAGTTGGCAACCAAGGTGCACTACTGCATTCTCAATGGAGGCTACCTTGTAACCTCACGTGCCCTTCTCTAAATCACCATATGTGTCTTTTATTCGTTGGTCGAGAGCACGATTTGCAATCTTTCTAGGGTAAAACTCATGCGAGTCAGGGCCCTGCATGCTTAGCCCTATGATTCAATTTATTAGAATCTGATACACAATGATGTGGCGGTCCAACCATAAGTATCCTCCATGGTAGCAGGAAAACAACAATCTGATGCGTACATTCACTTCCTGATGCCTCCTGAAATGAGGAATCTTCATTACATTGAGGAGGATTGACTGCGTGAGGTTATGGTTCCATTACCAAGGTACAATCTTCAGGTTCCTTTGTTTTTTTATAGTTAAGTACTTGTGCGGGGATAGCATACTATAAACCTTGCGATCTCCAAGGTTAAAATCACTAAATTTCAGTGTTGTGAGCTTATCCTGGTCAGCATGAACTATGCCCACCCCTTTCGGGAGGTACGCAGTGACCACAGCATAGTCAAAGTCCTTGGGTACAATGTCTCAATTCACTGTGCCACTTAGTGGTGGGATATACTTAGGCAAGATACTTGGGATCATCTTCATAGTGGAAAAGTTGTTTCCGAGCTTAGATCATCTTTTCGAAGGCAATTGGGATGGTCCTGCTCGAGCAGTGGAGGGGGAGGTTGGGAATGCTCCCGAGGACAATACCTGTACACCTGTATACATTCCTTTCTTCAACATGACTCTCTCGGTCATTAAGTCCATTAGAAATTCTTCAACAATTTTCTCAGTAGCTCTAAGCTCATCTGACATACAAGCTTGGGTCAGCTAGCTTGGGTGTGAAAGGAATTCAGAGACTACAGTGAATAGTATGAGAACAAGGAAATGATCTCAGGGCGAGTTAATCTCAGGTTTTGTGCTCAAATTGTCACTTAGCAAAACATATTCTCGGTGCGTGGTACGATGGACTAAGTAGGGAAACTTAGTAATGGTTTGTTGGGAATGGTTATGATCCTTCATTAACTCTTGTTCGACCCGTTATGGCACGTTTCAATGGTTGGATGATGAAACTTTATTGCTTTTCTACCTGTTCGGAGCGAAAGTCGAACAGATATATCAGTTCCAACAACTATATTGCTTCGTCATGGCGAAGTACTCTAGGTCGTTGTTCTGATATCTCAGTGAAGTTCCAATTCTGCAATTTTTTTGTCTGTGAAGTATCATCTAGAACTTCTAGTAACCTTAAAGTATTAGCCCTTTTCTTTCTTAACTTTCTAGCCTTCTTCCCAGTGAGCTTTGTCTCAGTAATTCTTTTACCATTCTGATGCTTATCTTCTGTGGTTTTAGTTACTTTGTGTTGTTGAAAGTCTTTCCTAGGGTTCCTTGATAATACTTCTTCTGTATCAAAAATAGGTAACTCAATATTCTGTGGATCCTCTAGTGTTCTCTTAGCCTTGACATTGGAGTTTCTAGTATTAAATATCTGCGATCTTCTCTTTTGTTCTTCAATCAAGTGCGCGATCCTTCTGGTCATAAAGTCTTTTAACTCTTGCTTCTTTTGTTCCAAAACTTCTTCTTCCTCTTTTCGTCTGGCTTGTTCTCTATCAATCCAAGTTTTTCCGATGAGCATGGTAAATGGGGCGCTATCTTCAAAAAATTTAATGATCTCAAAGTATTCCTCTGTCGAAGTTCCATTGATAGTCATAGGTATCCGGGCAAGCCTTCCACATAGGTTTACTAGCTCTCATTTCAATAAACTTGCTCCTCCTAGGGAAGGGGTCAAGGCAGGCTTCCCTATAGCTTCCCAAGTTCTTTCTGGCATAATGTTCACTTATGTTTCTTCGTCAAGAATACAGTCAATGTTGAAGTCCCCTATTCTCGCTTTGAATTGCTCCTTTTCTTTGAAGATCTCTGATAGCCTAACATGTTGGTGATCATTCAAGGTGTCTTTCATCTGTAGAAATATCTTTTCTGATTCCTTCTGAGTTTCTACTATTTCTGGATCTGTCTTAGGGTTTTCTTCATTCAGGTTCATTCTTTCAAGCTTAGCAATCATTCTAGGGAAATCCAACACTTCATGGTCCAAAGCTTTGCAACAGAGACAACTAGGTCTTTCACCAGGGCATTCCTTAGCAAGATGTCCTGGTCTTCTACAATTGTAATAGAGGGTTAACCCTCTCTTTCGTTTAAATGTTCCCCAACTTCTTCTGTACTACGCAACAGGATCATGGTAGCTAGCCTGCAAAAAACTCTTTCTAGGATCCTGCATCCACTTGTTAGTCCAGACGTTCTTTCTATGCATAGGTATAACATATCTATCATTATACTTATCAAATCTATCCATATCAAACTTTCTTTCATCTATTAATGTCCTAGTTTTGAAGTTAGGACAGAATATATCAAGCATACCTAGATCCATGCTTTAGAAACAAAAAAATTCACTTATCTTACTTCTACAGAGCACAAGCTTTCAGATCCAAAAACTTTTGACTATTCTTACCTTTATTAGAGCACAGAGCTTATAGATCTTACCTCTTTTCTACATATCTGACTTCTTTCTTTCAGAAATTTCCACTTTTACTTTTCTTAGAGCACAGAGCATTCAAATCTCGCTTCTTTTCTTCGGATTTGATCTTCCTTTCTTCATATCTGACCTTATTCCTGGAACAAAGCTTCACAGGTCGAGTAAAAATTTGCACACTAGGGAAAAAGATCTATACATAGAGCTTTCTTTCGCACAACTTTTCTCCTTTCTTAGTTCCCAGCAATCACAGTTTCAGTCTTGGAAATGGAACCATTTGTTGGCATAGGGGCATACACAGGGTTCAATGCTTGAGAGCACACCAACAAAGCCCTAACTACCGGCCCTTCGACAACACTTGCAAAACAGATGAAGTCTCACCCGAGGTAGATGCAGGGGTGGTTGCAAGAATCAGGTGTCTGCAACCTTAGCTAGGACACAGATCTATGATTATATCCTTTACAGAGCACTTAACATTGTTCATTCATCACTATTCACCCTTATTGTACTTCGCAGATAAGACTAAACGTCACAGTACTTGCTTAGATATAAGATATTTGAGTTCTTAGCAACAACAAAACATATTAGATCCTATAGATCAACACTAAGAATCCTCATACACATTAGATATACTATTGATCCAGATTATTTTTGGCACGAAATGAGAGAGGAGATATAATAAAGAAATGTACAGAGATATTGAAGATATTCAATAATATAACAAAAATGTATCAGAGATGAAACCATAAACACAGATATACAGTAATACACGATTTCTATTAATCAGAGAAATGTACAGAGACTGTAAAAATACAGAGTGAAAGACTCGTTAGAATGGTGGCAACTTATCTCTGAGAAGAGATGTGACGGCTACTCGCATTCACAAGAAGATGATTACAATGAGGCTCTGAAGGCCCTTTTACAATAAACAAGAATGCCAAAAGTCCTAGACATCCAAAAACCTAACCCTAGGAGATGAAGCACCAAAATTCATGTGGGTCCCGTTTGGGTAAGTGAGTACATCAACTTCCCGTGGTCGTAACTTTTTCATATGATCTCTGTTTTAGGCATGTGATAGCTCATTGGAAAGGTATTGTCGAGGAGATTCATTTTGGGGGATCAATTATGCCTTTGTCAATCATTGAGAACCTCGATCTCGAAAAACCTTCATTTGGACCCTCAAAATGGCCCCGGAAGTTAAAACCTGCTAAAAATAGTAAATTGCCAAAATGGCCAGAAAACTATTTTGAGCCATTTGGAAAAGGTGGGTGGCCACCGATATCCACCTGGATCAACTATTCATATACATCTAGTAAATCACAGAGCTTAAGTAAATCTATCTAATCATGGCAAAGCACTTAGCAAGATAATGAAAACACAAGGAAGAAACAACACAAAGCATGACACATAGGTTTGTGTGGTTCACCCCCACCCTGGGGATACATCCAAAAAGTCTTCTTCTTCTTTATTAGCGTTGATCAATTTGATTATAGCACAGAGATCAACGTGTACTCTTTATAGGACAGGAGATCTATGCGCACCTCACCAAATCCTCCTTCCTTGAGTAGATCTAGCACAAAGCCTTCTTACAATTCATTCTCTCAACACTTACAACACTTGCACTCAGGTCTGGAAGCATCTTACAATCATGCACAAAGCATTTCCATTCTATCACATAGATCTAACTACTAGCACTAAGCCATCGACTCTTCCTACATTGCCTAACTACTTATTTATACTTTACAAAATAGGCCTAAAACATGGGTAAACCCATGGGCTGACATCCCTTTCCAATTACATTAACCCAAAACCCTAAAAGGGCCCCAGAAGTGGGCCAATATCCTGTGATCTCTGCTTCGCCTGGCACTCCATGTTGACAGAGTGTCGATGTCCAAAAATGGTCAAATATGACCAAGTGTTCCTAAAAACTTGGTCAAGGGCCAACAATACCTGTAGCATCTCTTTTTCCTAGATGGGGGATAGCTCATAATATGTGTACTGAAAAATCCTCAATACATTCTGGTTGATTCCATAGAAGAATTGGTATAACTTACCTTGCAAGAAATTTCCCAAGATTTGGATCAAAACCCTCCATCACCCTCGTCTTCACCTCAATATCCTCATTCTCCTAAACCTAAATTAAATGAAATATCCAATGAAATTATACAACTATTTATAGCTTATCAAATGGACAATAACCAACTCGCATACCTGGTTGGATTTCCCAAAGTCCCTTAAACTTGAGAAGGGAGTTTCTTGATTTACCCAAACATCGTGAGAGAATCTTACCCAAGTTTGATCTAGAAAAGTCACATGTTCCCGAAGATCACATAAAAAAATGATCCCTTTCTTTAAGGTTGATGAATGGAAAACATGAAGACATGGTATGTAGAATATTACCCTACACCTTTGTGAACAAAGCATATACCTTGTATTATAGTTTACCAATAGGCTCCATCATAGGCTAAGATGATTTCAAGGAGTTTATTAGTAAATTTGGTGAAGAGAAAACTCCAACTACTCTTTTAAAAGAGATAATAGCCATTAAAATGGAGGATAAAGAAAGAATCAAATATTTCAATCGACACTTCACCACTATAATTTATGAATAAATTATTATTAATGCCCAACTAGCCAAGGGAGTAGTGGCAGATACACATTTTCCTTGCATGCATATATGTCCATGTTTTTCAAAAGGAATGGTAATACCACTTTGGATTTTTTTTTTGAGGAAGCCAAGAAGGTGGAGAAATAAATTCTCACCCCAGTAGGCAACCCGAGAGGAGAGGACAATAATACCATAACTGTAGGAAAGAAAAAAAATTATTGAACAAACCTATAGAAAAACAACCCAATGATTTAGAAGTTGTAATTAAGATGGTCAGGAAGTTATCCAATGAAGTTGTTGACCTCAAAAATAATTCTTGGGAATGAAAATCCAACCAAAAATTGTTTAGACCCTTTCATAGAAAAAACAACAACTAACCCAAACTCTTAGAATGCTCAAATATGAATTTAAATCTAGAGGAGGTGGGGATGGAATTTTTTTTTACCTACCATAAATTTAATCATTCTAAAAAGACCTATCTCTAGTGGATCAACTCTATGACTATAGTTATAAACAAGTTACTTGATCAACATTTTCTTTCTCATAAGATAGCCCAAGAGGTTGACATTGAGGAAACTACTAAGAAAGGGGACACATCTAGTGAAGCTACCATGTTCCTTTGGGATTGGGAAACATACTTTGATAATGATGCAATATGATAGATATGAGTAAGATATTTATAAGCCACCCAACCTACCCAAAATAACTATAGTTTAAGAAGAAAGGGATCTTTAACTAATGCTACCATTCCGACTAAACCTACTCCAACATTCATAAATGTTACACCACCCACCCAGATTCAGGATAATACTACTTCCCCTCAATCCAAATCCTCTATGATTGTTTCCTAATCTAGCAGGGCCTTAGTGAATAGCCCAACTACACAAGCTATGAGTACAATGCTATTGAATACATGAAGAAAAATAAATCCAATGTTTCCATGTATGACATTTGTACCTTACACCAAGAAAGAGATTTTATTTTGAATACCTTCAAATCTCTTCCCAACCCATAGTAAAAAACCATAACCACTCTAGAAAGTCAACACAAGACCACTAAAAATAGATCAAAAATTGAAAAAAAACAAGAGGATAAAGTAGAACATAAATCTAACATTAACGCAACATGCATTTAAATCACAGACGTCCCTGTTCTTACCAACTTTTGAAATATACAACTATAATGTGCATAATTGTTTAGTAGATTCATGAGCATCATTTAACGTAATTCCTTATTTTGTTTATCAAAGAATAAATGTTGTTTCTTGAGCCAAACCTCCACGTGGATTGCCACATAGGTTTAGTGGAAGGAATGTGTGCATAGTATTCAGAATCCCTGTGTAGTCCTAAGAACATGCACATGTTCTTACTGGTAAAATTATTTAAAGGGGTTGAGCACAATTTGTTCCCATTGTGCACAAATTGCACTCGCTTTTCTCTCATTTGGGAAAATATAATGGAGCTAGAAAGAAGGAAAAAAGGGAGGAGGGGGACATCGTATCTAGGTATGTTACATTTTTCATAATTTTAATCCAATTTAGTCATTCCAATTTAATATTTTTCTCCCAATAATCTAAATTAAAAAAATTGTAATTTTGTATTTAAAAAAAAAAGGAACCTAATTTACATGCCATGGATTTTAAATTGCATCATATATAATACAATGGAGCCCCAAGACAATTTAAATCACTCAGAATAAAACCAAGAATATCAAAACCCCAACCCACCACCACCACACAATGTAAACACTTAAATTGATGAGGGGTTGGTTATATTACGAACCCTTGAGGAACAATTAAGGGAGACTAAAGAGCCTAGCAGAGTCTCCTTGTCCACTTCTTTTGACATCATTGTGAATTTTGTTGCAAGTAACCAAGGGAGATTGACCTCTATTTATGATTATAGGAAATGAATGTATGAGTACTATAGAACTGGTTTGGACAGAAACCAAGTCAAAGAACTAGGCATTTAAAAAAAAAATATTGTCTATTTTTAGGGATCCTAGAAATGGACAATAAATACCATTGACCAAGAAACACATCTGATGTAGACATGCATGCGCAGGCACGTCCACTCACAGTATCTTCTCTTTATCCACGACTCGAAGAACTCTAAGGCTCTTCTATTTCCCTATCGGGAAATCTGCACCCACAGAACTCTCGTGCGGTCCCCTCTCTGCACTCGGAGGATCGGACTTCGCGATATCACAAGGTCAATGATCGAACACTGTACTCTCGGATCGTCGAGATTCGACACCTCAGTCAATGCTAACCTTTCCCTTCCGTATCGGGACTTGCTCTATCATGATTTCACCACTCGCGACATCAAACAACTTGTATCCCCGAATCCCAATGCCCGATGTGCCGAAACTCCGGCACACGTGAGATTTAACTATTCAATCACCGCTTCACTCCATCGACATTTCATAGTTTGTGGTATCATGAATCCTAATGCAGTGAGTTCGGGACTTCTCGCTGTGAAACCTCGATAAGGTGTGCCACCTGTCCTCCACTCGCCAAATCCGCTGTGGCCCATGCTATCTTTTAACTGTCGGGATATCGCGCATCACGATTTTGCGATTCTCGTTGCAATGTTTTGGAGTTTCAATCCACGAAACCTTGATACACGATATATGTGTAGATCCAATGACCCTCGTGGCTCAGATCAACGGCTCTACCCTCCTAATATTTAAACCTCTCGAGAATACCTGCAGTATCTCACTTGCACCTCTACAAGATATAACAGCCCACGGGATGTCACAAATACTCCTCGGAGAATACTGACCATCTGTTCCTCTTCACAATTTGTTGTGTCCGGATCTCCAACTGGGTGATCATGTGATACGCGTGCTTCCACAAGAGGATGGCTCAGATCAAATCTCGCTATATCGGGGTTTTTGATGTCGAAGGACTAAATTCATGTCCTCGAGATCCCCGATTTCCCAAGTGTCGATATCCCGATGGCTCCACCTCTTGTCGGGATTTCTCTTCCTGTTCACGAGGAATTAACTCCCTCACAACTTCCACAGATATGACGACTGTCGACGATCCTGAACCAGATCTAACGGCTCAGATCCGTTCTCTTTCCCTGTGCTCATCTGGTTGCTCCCTGGATGCGAACACCAATGGTCCAGATCTAATTCCCAGCCGATCTGACGACTGTTGTTGCTCCCTCCTGAGCTTCTGCTCACTTTCTTCCCATATTAGAGGAATTTAGATCTTTCCAAGGCCTTGGCCTTGTCTCGTTTCTCCTCTACGAACTCCAAATTTTGAGCTTCGCCTACGCACGTAGAAATAATGTCCCTCCTAAGATTTTGTGACTTTGAACCCATCAAAGGATTCTGAAGCTCCTGCACTCCTTTGCAGTCATGCGTCTGTGCGTAAAAGCACTCGCCATCCTGAGCTTCTTCGAACACTCAGACCCCTTGAGGGATTTTGTCTTTCTTTTTCATTCTCCTGTAGATGGAGAATATAATGCCTTCCTAGCTTCCTGCTCAAGAAACCTCTTGCTGAGTCTTTCTGGGTGTTCAACAACCCAGTGAAGATCCCTCAGTGGATTCTTTCTCTAAGTTCTAGAACTCAAAGAGTTCCCTTCTTCTTGTGCCTGCCTGCACACTGACTCGATGCCCTCCAGGCAGAGTTTCTTCTCTTTTCCCACAGAACGCTCAACAGTTTTGTATTCTCTTGTGCGCCTATGCACTGTCTCAATGCCCACTTGGCAGAGCTTTACAGAATTCATAGCAAAATTCTATCTGCAACTGTGTCTCTCATACACAGCCTTGCCTCCAAGGTATTCAACAACCTTGAGGTCTTCTCCTGAGTTGTTGACTCAAGTTCCTATGCCACAACACATCTCTGTCTGACCCCGCAGAGTTCAGAAGTGCATCAGTGCACCGGTATTCAAAGTCCACAGCACTCTGTCACGCCCCCCTGGCATGAAACCTCAAAGACTTTCAACGCTGAAATCAAACAAACTCCTGCAAATGCCTAACATACATCTACAACATACATAAAGAACACAAACAGACATCCACATAACACAAAATCCATGCAGGAAAAACTTCTCTTTGTATTAAATATGACAAATGCCTGTAATTACAAAGTGTTCTCGAGCTCTCTCTGGCTCTTCCTCAGACTTCTACCCCTCTTACTACAAAATGAGATACTACTAATCTCTTTTACCTGAGGGGACTCTTAGAGCGCTTCCCTCTAATCCTACCTACCCTATTCAATTACATTGAATGGGTTGTCTAGTCCAAAATCGGATCTAGATTTCAACCATACAAACATTTAAGGCCGATCTTATCTACAGCCCGCACAAAGGCACGACTCTTTTGGCTCAATAGCCTAAGCATTTAAATTACATTGAATTCAAACTTAGATGAGGCTGTGCCTCTCTTTTAGTGTGCGATTTGAATTCGCTGGCATGGCTGGCTAGTTGGCTGACTGATGTGGAGAGATGCTCCTGCATCATACTCCTCAGCTGCAAAATCATGAGCTCCTGCTCATGATCTTCCCCTCTCAGTTGTTGGAAATCCTCCTGGATCCGAAACAAATATCTAAAGCTTCCCATCTGCTCCATTTTGTTTCTCCTGCTGCTTCTACGCTGCTGCTGCTTCTCTTCTACTTAGCCTCTCCTTGCTGGCAGTCTTTGCTGACCCCAACATCAGCCTTCTGATCTCTTCTATAAATTCATCTAGCTTCTCCAGTGGTTGGTCCTGTTCTTGCAGTCTCCTCAGCTGCACACATTTTCTGCAATTGGGTAGATCATCATGATCTCCCATGCCTTCCTCTTCATCTTCATCTGTGGCCTCCAGTTGCCACTATGATGCAAACTTCAGCTCTGCAATCTCCCTTTGACTGACTAGTTGTTCAGTCATCTTCTCTGACAGCTCAACTTCTGTCAGTTCTCTTGCTGGATTTGAATTGTTCAGCCAATCCTCCAACATATCTAGCTCCACCTCCCATGGAGTGATAAATCTGCCTGCTCTCTCTTTGGCTTCCTTTGCTGCTAGCTTCAATGCTACAGCTTCTTTCTTTTCAGCTCCCTAGCTGAAATTATTGAGCCATTCCTCAGAACGCTCATTTTCTTTTCCTTCTTGGGCAGCTTCCAAAACCTGCTCCAATTCTTCTCCTTTACTGACAGTCATCGTCAGTTGTGACTGTTCTTCTACTGCACCATCTACAACACAGACTTCTGCCTCCTCCTGGGAAAATGGTAGGAATACTCCAATTTCCCCAATCATCATAATATTATTTTGATCTTCCTCCTTGGTCAGCTACACATGCTAATCCAAACTCATCTCTGGATTTATGAGACCCTCAGACAGTCTCATCTGCTCATTTAGCTCCTCGGGCTGATCCAAACTCATATGCTCATCCCTTCCCACCTGGCAATATGGGATGCTTCCGCTGCTGTCCTGACAGACTATGAGATCAACCGATCCCATCTTCATCAGCAACCCTTGCTGAATTGAACTCACCTTTGAGTCCATGAGACCTTCAGACAGTCTCAAATGCTCATCTCTGCCCACCTGGCAGTCTAAGATGCTTTTGCTGCCCTCCCGACAGTCTTCGAGATGCTGCAACGATCTCCTTTCACTTCCTAGCTGGCAATGTAAAATTCCCTCGCTGTCCTCCTGACAGTCCATGAGATCCCACAGTGATCTCAATCTGTTGCCCATCTGGAAATCTGGAATTTCTTCTCTGCCCTCCTGGCAGTGCTTGAGATCTTCAATTGATCCCATTTCATTCTCTTCACCGAGAAATTTTCCAATCTCTGGTTCACATACCTGAACCATCTTCTTATCCTGATGCATCCGCAGTTCGAGCTTGTCTATTTCTTTCATTATATCAGCGAGCTCTCTATCCATACCTTTTTTTCTCCATAGCTCTGAGTTTTTCCTTCCAGCATACCTACGACCTTCAGTATCCATGTTGTTGTCTCTGTCTGCTCTCCTAGCAAACTTGTTGTTGTCACTCTGCACTAAGATTTCTACCAACTTCATTCTGCAGTCCTACCGACTGTCTACTTGATTGCTGCCTACTTGCAAACAATCCTCATAGAGTCCTCAGCAACTCTGTCTTCTTTCACCTGAAATATACAGATGAATTTCCTTCTCTGATACCACTTGATGCAGACTCGCACGCACAGGCACGTCCGCTCACAGGATCTTCTCTTTATCCACAGCCCGAAGAACTCTAAGGCTCTTCTATTTCCCTATCGGGAAATCTGCACCCACAAAACGCTCACGCGATCCCCTCTCTGCACTTGGAGGATCAGACTTTGCGATCTCGCGAGGTCAATGATTGAACATTGTACTCTCAGATCGTCAAGACCCGACACCTCAGTCAACGCTGACCTTTCCCTTCCGTATCAGAACTTTCTCTATCGTGATTTTACCACTCGCGACATCAAACAACTTGTATCCCCGAATCCCAATGCCCGATGTGCCGAAACTCCGACACACGTGCAAGTTGACTATTCAATCGTCGCTTCACTCCATCGGCATTTCAGAGTTTGCGGTATCGCGAATCCTAATGCAGTGAGTTTGGGACTTCTCGCTGTGAAACCCTGATAAGGTGTGCCACCTGTCCTCCACTCGCCGACTCCGCTGTGGCCCACGCTATCTTTTAACTGTCGGGATATCGTGCATCATGATTTTGCGATTCCCGTTGCAATGTTTTGGACTTTCAATCCATGAAACCCCGATACAAGATATACGTGTAGATCCAATGGCCCTCGTGGCTCGGATCAACGACTCTGCCCTCTTGAGCTTTAAACCTCTCGAGAATACCTGTAGTATCTCCCTCGCGCCTCTGCAAGATCTAACGGCCCACGGGATGTCATGAATCCTCCTCAGAGAATATTGACCATCTGTTCCTCTTCGCAATTTTTTGTGTCCGGATCTCCAACTGGGTGATCATGTGATACGCGTCCTCCCACAAGAAGATGGCTCAGATAAAATCTCGCTATATCGGGGTTTCTGATGTCAAAGGACTAAATTCATGTCCTCGAGATCCCCGATTTCCCGAGTGTCGATATCCAGATGGATCCACCTCTTTTCAGGATTTCTCCTCCTGTTCACGAGGACTTAACTCCCTCGCCACTTCCACAGATCTGACGACTGTCGACGATCCTGTACCAGATATAACGACTCAGATCCGTTCTCTTTCCCTGCGCTCCTCCGGCTGCTCCCTGGACGCGAACACCAACGGTCCAGATCTAATTCCTAGCCGATCTGACGGCTGTTGTTGCTCCCTCCTGAGCTTCTACACACTTTCTTCCCATCTTAGAGGAATTTAGATCTTTCCAAGGCCTCGGCCTTGTCTCGTTTCTCCTCTGTGAACTCCAAATTCTGAGCTTCGCCTGCATGCGTAGAAATGATGTCCCTCCTAAGATTTTGTGACTTTGAACCCATCAAAGGATTCTGAAGCTCCTGCACTCCTTTGCAGTCACGACTCTATGCATAAAAGCACTGGCCATCCTGAGCTTCTTCGAACACTCAGACCCCTTGAGGGATTTTGTCTTTCTTTTTCATTCTCCTGCAAATGGAGAATATAATGCCTTCCTGGCTTCCTGCTCAAGCAACCTCTTGCTGAGTCTTTCTGGGTGTTCAACAAACCAACGAAGATCCCTCAGTGGATTCTTCCTCTATGTTCCAGAACTCAAAGAGTTCCCTTCTTCTTGTGCCTGCCTGCACACTGACTCGATGTCCTCCTGGCAGAGTTTCTTTTTTTTTCCCACAGAATGCTCAACAGTTTTGTCTTCTCTTGTGCGCCTATGCACTGGCTGAATGCCCACTTGGCAGAGCTTTACAAAATTCACAGCAGAATTCTGTCTGCAACTGTGTCTCTCATACACAGCCTTGCCTCCAAGGTATTCAACAACCTTGAGGTCTTCTCCTGAGTTTTTGACTCCAGTTCCTGTGCCGCAGCACGTCTTTGTCTGACCCCGCAGAGTTCAGAAGTGCATCAGTGCACCGGTATTCAGAGTCCACAACACTCTGTCACGCCCCCCTAGCATGAAACCTCAAAGACTTTCAACCCTAAAATCAAACACACTCCTGCAAATGCCTAACATACATCTACAACATACATAAAGAACACACACAGACATCCACATAACACAGAATCCATGCAGGCAAAATTGTTGTTTGTATTAAATATGGCAAATGCCTATAATTACAAAGTGTTCTCGAGCTCTCTCTGGCTCTTCCTCAGACTTCTACCCCTCTAAATACAAAATGAGATACTACTAATCTCTTTTACCTGAGGGGGCTCTTAGAGCGCTTCCCTCCATTCCTAACTACTCTATTCAATTACATTGAATGGGCTGTCTAGTCCAGAATCGGATCTAGATCTCAACCATACAAACATTTAAGGCCGATCTTATCTACAGCCTGCACAAAGGCACAACTCTTCTGGCTCAACAACCTAAGCATTTAAATTACATTGAATTCAAATTTAGATGAGGCTGCGCCTCTCTTTTGGCGTGCGATTTGAATTCACTGGCGTGGCTAGCTGGTTGGTTGGCTGATGTGGAGAGATGCTCCTGCATCAACATCTCTATTGACTAGTACATCCATACACAAATTATTCAAAATTGGATGGATAAGTGGTATAAGATTTTTGTTAAATCTCCCTGCAATAACAGTGAGATGCCCTTATATTTTTTTAGGAAATTATGGTCTGAGTTTATTATGGGTAAGCATGTCAACTACTTTTTCATTGGTGACTTCCATGGGGTGGGTCGAGGGTCCACACAATACTGAGAGCATGCTAGGAACAACCCCGTGTTAGGTCCCCATCTCCCTAGGTGAAGGCCTGACCCCCTACCCAACATCCTCTTGTTGCAGAGAACTTGCAAAAGGTACATCTAGTGATCTCATCATTGATTCGTAGCCTAGTGCAACACAATATCTTTGTTTAACTATCTCGACAGGAGGTTCCTGCCAGTGACATTGATAGAGGGGTTGGAGCAACAACATGCACATGAGAGTATAATGAGGACAGGGCACATGGACATAGAAACCATCCATGTGAACCTTACAGATGCTCGAGCTGCGAGAAGACATACTATGGGCCTATAGAGCCCACTAGATGACATATCTTCATGGAGGAGGTTAGTATCTTAACCCTCTCTATGTTCTTCATCGTCATACATTTATTTTGTATTTTCTATATTTATATAGATATATAACTGTATGTTGTTTTGTAGTTGTTGTGTCCCAATAGAAGACCCTTTACGCCTATGGATGCATCAATTCCTAGCCCCGCCACTCATGCAACAGTAGATGTAGCATGTTCATTGGTTGCACCATACACACATTTATGTATCACATTTGATAGATTCAACATAGTCATTTCTTTATTTTATGAAATCCTCAAATTTTTTATATGGTCTTGTGTTTCTATAGGATTTGGCACCAGGGGATTGTCCATCTGGGATGGACAAGTCACCAACGTCACAGGTATCATGTGTAAAGTTAAATAACCTATAATTATCAAATTGCTTGTGTTTATGCTTTTGAATTTTACTATTTATAAACGAGCAACCGCCAAGCACGGGGCCTTCGTCTAGGGATACCTAACCGTTACTTTAGTAAATCCACACTTTATTTATATGTGTGGGCCTACATGATTTCCCAACGGTCGTCTAGGGCTACTCTACCATTATTTTAGTAAACAAACACTATAAATACAAGGTTTGCAAGAACTATTTTTTACAATGTTTTCTTTGTTTCTTGTGATCAAGTATTTATTACAACGCTTTCTTTGTTTCATGCCCTCAAATATTTATTCCAAAACGTTCTTTGTTTAAGGAAACAATTGGGTTTCATTGAAAATTGACCATAAACAATGGCAATATCTTAAACCTGGGGGAAGCAAATGTATGATAGATATAAAGATTCCATTAAATAGTACATCCATTCAATGGTTTTACCAAAAAAGACTTTCTCTTAGATTGTCTAACCTATACCCTTCATAAATGTGTAATCCTTCATAAATGCCAAAAAACACTTTCTCTTAGATTGTCTAGCCTATACCCAAATTAGATATCATTTTCAAAATATTTGTCACACTACTAACCATCCTAACCTCTTAACCCAACAAAAATAATAGAATTCTAAAGAATTCTTAAGGTCCCATAGACCAATTCGGTCTTACTGGATGTAAATCATCATCATTATTTTAAATTAGTATTAAAAATAAAATTTGAAAATTTTATATCATAAAAAGATGAATTATTAAAAATCAATAACCATGCCCCAACAGTCATCCACCCACAATAATCACTTACCCTCTTAAGATCCCATAGACCAATTCTGTCTTAGTAGAAGTTAATCATCATCATCATCATCATCATTATTTTAAATTAATATTAAAAATAAAATTTGAAAATTTTTATATCATAAAAAGATGACTTATTAAAAATCAATAACCATGTCCCAACAGTCATCGAGGCACATTACCCTTATTTTAGTGAAAAAACACTATCTATAGACTGTCGTCGCTATGCAGAGGAAATGCATGATAGGTATAAGGATGCAATTAAAGAGTACATCGATTCAATGGTTTTACCGGCATTAAGGGAATAGATTGATGATCAGTTGATGTTGAGCTATTCCAAGATCAGAACTCACTTGAATTTGGCGGACGAAGAAATTGTTAGACTGTTATATTCACTTGCATGTGCCAAGTACAAAATTATTCTTAAGAATCCAGATACAACCACGGTAAGTACAGCGGATGATTTTGAAATCAATCTTAATTTTACAGATAAAACAGGGAAAGTAAAAATTCCAATGCTACTGCTGGACGAGAAGACACATGGGACTGAGGATACTTATCACGACAGAGGTTGTGTTATTGATGCATCAATAATGCGCATTATGCAACAACTGGTGAAAGAATGTCTTCAGCAAATTGGAAGGCTATTCAACTCAGATTTCAAAGAAATTAACAGGCGAATTGAAATTTAGATTAGAAGAGAGTACTTGAAACGAGCCAGAGGAGAACTCGATATATTTAGATACATACCATAAGCCTTAATATGGTAAACAAGCCTGGTAAAACATGTTTTTCATTTCATATCATTGAATGTTTTTTTCATTTTCTTCTATTTTTTTTCCTAATATGGCTGGGCTAAATAAGCTTGGAAAAACACGTTCTTCCTTTCTTATCATTGGATGTTTTTTTTCATTTTATTGTACTTCATAATATTTAAACATTAAGATAGATTTGTTAGGTTAACATTGACTTAGAAAGTTTTGGTGGCATGTTGTCCATAGTATAGATTAAGATAGATTTGTTAGGTTAACATTGACTTAGAAAGTTTTGGTGGCATGTTGTCCATAGTATAGTATTGTATATGTAATGAAGCTTTTAAACAGGCTTCCTAGTAAGTGCTGGAAGTAGTAAGTGCTGGAAGTGAGCAGGAGTTAGCTCACTTGGATATTCAAAGTTTTTTTGTATGATTGTTTGGGTTTTTAAGAGAGAATATTGTTATGGATGTATTTGCTTGTATTTTATTTATTTTATTTTTCTTTTTAAAGTTTATTTAAAGATTGTTTAAGTTTTTTTTTAAGAGATATGGATATATTTACTTGTATTTTATTTATCTTATATTGTTTTTTAAAGTTTTTTTTTATGATTGTTTGGGTTTTTTAAGAGAAAATATTGTTATGGATGTATTTGCTTGTATTTTATTTATCTTATTTTGCTTTTACTTATATTTCTAGGGTGGATGCTTGGCACGAGGAAAGGATGATAAGACGACTTGACTCTCTCTCAAGGACCTTAATTTCAAAGCATTTGTACCTCATGAGGCATACAAGGAGTATATCTTGGAGATCCCAAGTAGTTATTCCCTAGGAATATGAAGAATGCTATGGTAATGGAAGATTTGGTAGTCATAGGTCAGTTTCTTGGTAGAAGGATGAGCAAAGGATTTCTAAAGGAATAGACAAAACCTTATTTTGAACCATGGATGGATACTCTCCTCTCATGATGACTCTAGCAACTTGTTGTTGATAAATTGTAACCTTGGTAATGGTAATGAGTTTATATTATTGATATTTTTATTAGGTGTTGACCAATTATGTTATTTGTGCAATGTGGATGGATGCTATGTTGAAGAGATATTTCATTATGATTTATGTGTAGATGGAGTTTTAATGAGATACTTCATGCAATTGATTATGATGATGTTGTATGTATAGGTTGGTATCTTGGATGGAATAATCTATTACAGTTTGAGAAATGGGAAAATACTTGTGAAAATGACCTCCAACGTTAACTTGGGTAAATGGGTAGAAGGGTAAAGGATTGTATTTCACTCTTTCCTTGGTTTGGACACTTGTAAATTCACCCTCAAGCCCAAATTCGCCTTTGCATGGAAGAAGGGAAGGCCAAGAGACAATCTTGGGAAGATGCTACATTAAGAGGAATTATAAAGGAAAATGCTTGCCCATGGTAGGGGTTGGCTCGCTCATGAGGAAATGATTTGTGGAACTAAGGATGATAGAGACACTTGTGTTATGAGAATGATTGATTGGGAAGATTATGTAGATGCCTTGCTATGATGTGAGTTATGAGGTTTCCCTATTAGAATAATAGATTATCTTGATTATGTAGATGCCCTGCTATGACACTAGTTATGTGGTTTCCCTACTAGATATATATTTCATTATGATTATTTAGATTCCTTGGTGTGATGTGGGTTATGTGGATGCCCTATTAGAGAGATATTTCATTATGATTACATAGATGTCTTGTCAAGATGTGGTTTATGTGGTTTCCCTGCTAGATAGATATTTCATTATGATTATGTAGATTCATTGTTATGATGTTCGTTATGTGGATGTGTATGCATGATTAGAAAGATATTTCATTATGATTACATAGATTACTTGTTATGATGTGGGTAATGTGGATGCTTTGTTGAAGAGACATTTCATTATGATTTATGTGTAGATGGATTTTTAATGAGATACTTCATGCAATTGATTATGATGATGTTGTATGTATAGGTTGGTATCTTGGATGGAATAATCTATTACAGGTTGAGAAATGGGAAATAATTGTGAAAATTACCTCCAAAGTTAACTTGGGTAAATGGGTAGAAGGGTAAAGGATTGTATTTCACTCTTGTCTTGTTTTGGACACTTGTAAATTCACCCTCAAGCCAAAATTCTTGTTTGCATGGAAGAAGGGAAGGCCAAGAGACAATCTTGGGAAGATGCTACATTAAGAGGAATTATAAAGGAAAATGTTTTCCCATGGTAGGGGTTGGCTCGCTTGTGAGGAAATGATTTTTCGAACTAAGGATGTTATAGACAATTGTGTTATGAGAATGATTGATTGGGAAGATTATGCAGACATCCTTGATATGATGCGAGTTATGTGGTTTCCCTATTAGAATAATTGATTATGATGATTATGTAGATGCTCTGCTATGATGAGAGTTATGTGGTTTCCCTATTAGATATATATTTCATTATGATTATTTAGATTCCTTGGTGTGATGTGGGTTATGTGGGTGACCTACTAGAGAAATATTTCATTATGATTACGTAGATGTCTTTTCATGATGTGGTTTATATGGTTTCCCTACTAGATAGATATTTCATTATGATTATGTAGATTTCTTGTTATGATGTTGGTTATGTGGATGTGTATGCTCGATTAGAAAGATGTTTCATTATGATTACATAGATTGCTTGCTATGATGTGGGTAATCTGGATGTGACAAGTTCCTACAAGCTGGGGAAATGGGAAAATACTTGTGAAAATGACCTCCAAAGTTAACTTGGGTAAATGGGTAGAAGGGTAAAGGATTGTATTTCACTCTTGCCTTGTTTTGGACACTTGTAAATTCACCTTGAAGCCCAAATTCTCCTTTTCATGGAAGAAGGGAAGGCCAAGAGTCAATCTTTGGAAGATGCTACATTAAGAGGAATTATAAAGGAAAATTCTTGCCCATGGTAGGGGCTGTCTAGCTCATGAGAAAATGATTTGTGGAACTAAGGATGGTATAGACACTTTTGTTATGAGAATGATTGATTGGGAAGACTATGTAGATGCCTTGCTATGATGTGATTTATGTGGTTTCCCTATTAGATATATATTTCGTTATGATTATTTAGATTCCTTGGTGTGATGTGGGTTATGTGGATGCCCTATTAGAGAGACATTTCATTATGATTATGTAGATGTCTTGTAATGATGTGGTTTATGTCATTTCCCTACTAGATAGATATTTCATTATGATTATGTAGATTCATTGTTATGATGTTGGTTATGTGGATGTGTATGCCCGATTAGAAAGATATTTCATTATGATTACATAGATCACTTTTTATGATATGAGTAATGTGGATGTTTTTTTGAAGAGATACTTCATGAGATGACTTTTTATGATGTGCGTAATGTGGATGGATTGTTAATGAGATACTTCATGCAATTGATTATGATAATGTTGTATGTATACGTTGGTATCTTTGATGGAATGATCTGTTACAAATTAAGGGTTTCGTAAGAAAAGGGAAAATTCACTCAAGGGAAGGGCTCTTGTCTCAATGAGGATGAATATTTTATCCTAGTTCCTACAAGCTTGGAAAATGGAAAAATACTTGTGAAAATGACCTCCAAAGTTAAATTCAGGGATGATTTTAAGGATGGAAATAATTTTAAAATGTAGAAACCTTTGCGAATTTTACTAATCCTTCGTATGCCAACTATAAATGTTTGACGATATTTTTGTAAAAATTTTCAAATTTTTAATAATTTTATATAGTTTGTATAAAATTTTGGTGTTTTTTAAGGTAAAATAATTGTATCCTATAGAATTTGGGAGAATCATTCTTAGAATAACAAATATTTTTTGGGGAAAAACCATGGAAAATTATCCCATGAGCAAAATTTAGCCCCTAAAATCATCCCTGGTTAACTTGGGTAAATGGGTAAAAGGGTAAAGGATTGTATTTCAATCTTGCCTTGTTTTGGACACTTGTAAATTCACCCTCAAGACTAAATTCTTCTTTTCATGGAAGAAGGGAAGGCCAAGAGACAATATTGGGAAGATACTACATTAAGATGAATTATAAAGGAAAATGATTTCCCATGGTAGGGGTTGGTTGGCTCATGGGGAAAGGATTTGTGGAACTAAGGGTGGTATAAACACTTGTGTTATGAAAATGATTGATCGGGAAGAACTATGTATATACCAACTAGGTATATGCAGATTAAGGGGTTGGGAGTGTACTTGCAACTTGAAGAGTTACTAAATTTCAATATGCATGGCTCCTTGTACTATTTTCTTTTGGGCCCAAATCCCAATATGAAAATTCTATGTGATTGTGATCACCAAATGAAGGTGGTAGGGAAGGATTCCATTGTTGTTGTGGTTGCAATCACTAACTGAAGGTGGTAGTCAAATCCTTTCTTGAAGGGGGCAACACTAATGTCGTGGTTGTCATGACGAGTTGAAGGTGGTAGTAAGAAATTTGCATACCATAATCTTGTGGGATTTGGAGGTGCTTCAAGTCCATGAGCCTTTGGACCACACCTAGATTGAATTGTTGTAAGCTTGGATTTATTTTCCCTTGATCACCTTCGTTTTGGATTCATCAAAATTGTTGTGGATTGTGATTTCATTACCTCATTGAAAGTGATCCTTTCTCAAGGAAAAAACTTTGAAGGAGGTTGGATTGGTTGTGTGGAAAATAGACCCTTGGAGTGATTTTCCCCTCTGTTATTGAAGCTTCTTCATGGAATATTATTGGTGGGAGATGGAGCACAATTGGTTCAACCTTGAAATTATATGTATGTTACAGGTTACATGTATCTTGAATTTGTTTAATTAGTTATGCATTGTTAGTTATATGGATTACTAGTTATTTGAATATTCTATTGTGCCTTGTTGGTTAGTTGCATGTTCTTTAATGATTTTATATATTAGATATTTAACGTATATATAGTCTTCAGAAAAAATATTTTTCTTATGTAACACCTTTATGAGAGGTTACTTTAGGAGAAGAAAAAAACAAAAAAAATAGTGGGGAATTAGAGATTGTAAGATAGAAGAAAGAACTCTTAGACCATAAACTGGTTATACCACGGGAAAGGATTCTTGATCCAATTTTTTTTTATCTATATTGTTTGACCAGTTTAGATGATCCCAAATAGATTATTTAGCAATTTAAATTTTTTTCATTCTTGTTAGTTTCATTTCTTACCCCTACTCCTTTATACTTCCCCATCAGGTTTCTATATTTTGGAGAAAGTCAAGCTCCCTTTTATTGTAATATTTATTTTAAGCTCACATTAAGTCCATTCTCTCTCTCTCTCTCTCTCTCTCTCTCTCTCTCTCTCTCTCTCTCTCTCTATGTATTTTTGTAAGCTCTATATTTTGGGAAGGAAATATACAAAGGCCTAGGAATGATATTTTAAATTCCTCAATGGGTGCCCTCGTTGTAGTAAAATAAATGTTTAATTTATTTTGAAATTAGGAATGAGGCACATTACCACTAATGAATCAGTAATATTCAAGCAATTAATGCTAGTGTTTCTTCCAATTTTTTCCTTATAATTGTGAATGAATTGGCAAATCTATGTTTGTGTGCATGCCAATTTAATATTTAGCACATGAATGTGTTTAATATGAAAGTAGTGATTGACCTTCCTCTTATTATTCATATTCATTTCCATGGGATGGCTTGTGACCATGCAAATTAGGTAGAAATTTATAAAACAACTTAATTTACCATTGAGCAAGAAACTTCCCCATGACATTTTGTCTTTCTCATATGATGAAGGAAAAACTGATTGGGGCTCCTCCTTCATATGTCTCAGATTTTTGAACATTCATGAATTGGTCTTTGAACTGACCATATAACCTATAATCTTTAATGATTTAATGAATCTTGAACTCCTTTCCCATATCCCACCAGGTCTTAAGATATTTCTTTGGTATTTTTCGTTAACGTTTTCAACAATTTTCACCATATTGTAGCCTTCAAAACTTGCAAAATATTCTTTGTTGCATTGCACTAAAACTTCCTTCTGCTATGAAATATCACATCAAAGCCCATTTTAGGTGCAACACACCACATCACATGAAAATTGTTTTCTCCATGACACAAAAATGCTTGGTAATTTTTTTTAGAAATCTTGATGTATCGTTCCTCAAAGTTTTCATTCCTTATGACATATCACACCTAAAAACTCTTTCCCTATGATACATATTGATGTTTGAAAATTTCCAAGGCCACAACATATCACAAGAAGATACTTTCCTTCATGAAACACCACAACACCTCAAATTTAAAAGCTCCTTGATAAGTTTTTGTATCTCACCCTCGTAAAAATTTTGAAGACATGGCATATCATAGATTTGGAAACTTTCCCAAGCTATGACACTAAGAATTATTACACCTCACTAAGTTTTCCACATGTGTGACATTTGATTTAACCATCGATGTGACACATTTTAAAAAATAAAAATAAAATAAATGTCACTTTGGGTTATAAAAAGAACTTCTTCCCATTTTCTTCTACCATTTCACCTCTTTGTTGGTCGTTTTCCCCTCATCAAATCCATCGAACACACGAGAATCCACAAACCTACCTTGATATGTTTTATAGATCCTAACCAAGACCCCCCAATCGCAATCATATAACTTTAGGTATGTATTCACTCCCAACAAGGTTTAAGTAGATTTATTTTCACTTTCTAATGTCCATTGATGTAAATCAAGAAGGAATCTACCTTGGCCAATTCCCTCCTACCATTTGACCCCAGAATCCCCAAATAACCTGTAAAATTAATGCATCCCAAATTTTAGACATATTTCAAACTCTCATCCATAATTTGAACCTAATCGTCATTGCTCACAAAAGACTTAAAAACCCACCACACCACTTAGTTGAATTCAACAACAATAAAAGAGGGTGTGATCCAAGGTTCATTGCTCACAAAAGACTTAGAAACCCACCACACCACTTAGTTGAATTCAATAACAACAAAAAAGAGGGTGTGATCCAAGGTCGAAAAGAAGCTTCAAACCCCCTCATTTATGGTAGTCGATCTATGTATTTTTGTGTTGGAGGCCAAAATAGTCAACGTGTGAATTTGATCTCTCCAAGAAACCCTCACCTATACCATGCATACAAAAAAAATACAATACATACAACTGTGACTCTCAAGTTTCACACTCGGAAAAGCTACCCCCTTCGTATGTTAGATTGAGGAAATACAAGTTGAATTTATTTCCCAAATTGAAACCCACAAAGAGAAACTCCATTTTCTCATTTATCCTACTCAAACCAAGTTCAAAGAAATAACCCCTTAATACAAGCTATAAATGATATGAGTCTTTCACTAAAGTGTCATTCTTAGGAGAAAAAATTCCCCCCTAAAAATCAAACCAAGTTCAAAGAAATCACCCCTTAACACAAGATATAAATGATATGAGTATTTCACTAAAGTGTCCTTCTTAGGAGGAAAAATTCCCCCCTAAAAATCAACAACATGGGAAGACAAGAGATTCTTAAAACCCCTAGTTAATTTTTTACACACAAGCATTTTTATTTTTTTGAAGATGGTACTATTAATGTCTATTGCTGTTGACATGGATGAGTTGTAAAATCTTGACATGGATTCCAAGAATTTATGGACGGATCCCATGATTAAGTTGAGCCTAGACCATGGGGAGGTAGATATGGACATGGAAACAGATATGCATGGAAAATGGCATGGTCTTCAAGTGGGGATACTTCTACTAAATGTTCCACAAAGAAACTTGCTACAAGATGTCATCACTCCCTGAAGATTCTAATCAAGATGAAGTAATATACCAGTCTATCAAGAATTCTCAATTGCACAAGGTATTTTCATGAACTTTCATGTTTCCTTTTTCATATACCATCACTTGGCTCATCATTTGGGCCAACATAAACCATAGGATTATATGAGACATTGATGGGAAAGTCATTTCTTTGTTCCAAAATTTTACCCTGGATATATGTTATATGTTTCCTATAGTATACGTTGGCCTTAATGATGAGTGGATGCTACAATTTCCATTAAATCATAGAGATGTCATGAAGTGCTAGTGGGTAGCTAGAAAATTATTCAGAGCCAGGAGGACAAGGGCCTACCCGCCTAGTGAGGATCCATATGAGATTGCAGTAGTTCAACTAATCAATTTGTATGTTTCAAGAGAGTATATATTGGAGGTTAGGGTGCATAGTGTGTGTCTCAACTACTTGAATGGAATGGAATTTGGAAATAATTTCAAAATGACCTTTTTGAGTAGCTTTTCCATTTAGTGAGAGTTGATGATCTTAGGTGAGCCTATTGTGATGCCTTGGAATTTATACTTTTTTCCCTCCTATTGTGAGGAGGGAAAACAATATAAGTTCCAAGGCAACACAAAAGGCTCACTTGACATCGTCATCTTTCACTAAATTATTTCCCAATCCATTCCATTCAAGTCATTGAGATAGACTATAACTTCCCCAACCACCCATGTCAGGCCATGCTACATGAGAGAACACTTTCTTTCTCTCACTGCAGAACATACTGTAACATACCCAACACATAATTTTTTTGAATTGCATGCATTTAAAACACACACACACAAAACTCTTGTGGAACTTTATATATAAAATGTAACAGCAAAATACATTACGTAAATGCATGAATTCATGCTGAAATAATAGTAAAATTATACATGCAGCATATACAGGAAATACCCATAAACATACAGACAGTTATAACCACGCATAAGATAAGCCCATAAAAATAAACACATAAATAACAATGTAGCATGTAAATTTATCACGCATTTGACACTTATATTGGTAAGAATATCACCAACTCCATGCAGATCTTCCACGAACCTCCCATCCTTAGACCACACTTCTCATCACTCTCAGCAGTGGGTCACCATTGATTTGGGACTAAACTCCACTCGGGTAAAGGGATTCTGAACCAGGCTAATGGATCATAGACAAGAGGAAAGACTCTGTCACAAGTGCCAACTCAAACTAACAACCTATAGTCCCTCATTCCCCACATGCCTACCTCACCCCAGAAAGTGTGCCCCTTCTCTGCTCAACAATCCTTCGGCTAACCCACTTCCTTTCTGGGCTTCAACAATAGGCTAGACAGGAAGTCTCAAAGATCTGTAGCTATAGTTTAGCACCTTCAGGAAAACAATTCCCAACAATTCTCTCACCCAGATATAAATTTCTTATGGGCCTGACAACTCGCCTCTTCAATCTTCCACGGGCCTCACAACCCACTTATTCAATCCAGCTCCCAAGCTAACCAGCTACACCAAAAACTATGGGTATGGATCCAATTTCAAGTACAGTAACATGAAGATACAAAGGATAGCTCAATGGTTTTGTGAATGATGATTGAATGATGGAAAGAATGATGGAAAAGATGGGAAAATGAACTAAGTCCCAACAATATGTATGGATGTCCCCAACTTGACACTTTTCATGTTGGGAGCTACTTTGGCCCACTTGTACCCAACTTTAGAACTTAGGATAAAATAATTATCCATACTTTATGATTTAAGAAATATTAATATAATATTCCTTTTTGGCTTAAGCTCCCTATCTTAGCCCTTTTCCGTAAATTTTAGCCCCCACCCTTTCCCTAACTAGTGGATTTTAGTCCCCCATCTCTTTTATCATAGTTAGTCTATGCACATCGATGTATTTTATATTAATCATGAGACATATACAAAAATAGGCGCATTGGCCTTTAACATCTAGGCTCTCTGGCCTAATCATCACAAAATGGCTCACCAGCCTATAAACCATAGCATATACATAGAGGCTCCCTGGCCTCAACATCGCACACACTCAATTTGTTGCGTGAGGTATCCTGGACTGTGCACACTTCCTCATTTTACTGTGCAGTACATGCGCGCACTATGCCATGAAATGTGCATACAAAAATGATATCAAACAACTCACTAACTTAAGTACATTTGCATTTACATTTACAGTTGGGTTCAGTCAAGGGATATTACACACACACTATGCACCTTGACCTCCAATCTATACTCAAGGGAAGGGCTATTGTCTCAATGAGGATGATTATTTGATCCTAGTGCCTAGGAATATTGGGAAATGGGAAAAGACTTGTGAAAATGACCTACAAAGTTAACTTGGGTAAATGGGTAGAAGGGGAAATGATTGTATTTCAATCTTACCTTATTTTGGACACTTTTAAATTCACCCTCAAGCCTGAATTAGCCTTTGCATGGAAAATGGGAAGGCCAAGATCGAAAATCTTGGGAAGATACTACATTAAGAGGAATTATAAATGAAAATGCCTGCCCATGGTAGGGTTTGGTTGGATCATGATAAAATGCTTTGTGGAACTAAGGATGATATAGAAACATTTTTTATGAGAATGATTGATTGGGAAAACTATGTCTACATCAAATAGGTCAATGTGGATCAAGGTCCTAGGAGTGTACTTGCAACATGAAGAGGTGCTAAATTTCAATATGCAGGGTTCCTCGTACTATTTTATTTTGGGCCCAAGTTGCACGACACAAATGCTATGTGATTGTGATCACCAATCAAAGGTGGTAGTAATATCCTTGTAGAGAAGGATGCTACTCTTGTTTTTGTTGTTGCAATCACTAACTAAAGGTGGTATTCAAATCCTTGCTTGAAGGGGGAAACCACTATTGTTGTGGTTGTGATGACCAGTTGAAGGTGGTAGTAAGAACCTTGTAGACCATAATGATGTGGGATTTGGAGGTGTTGCAAGTCCATGAGCCTCTCCACCACACCTAGATTGAACTCTTGTAAGCCTAAATTTATTTTTCCTTGATCACCTTTGGGTTGGATTCATCAAATTTGTCGTGAATTGTGATTTCATTACCTCATTCATATTGAGGACTACTCAAGGGGAATATCTATGAAGGAAGTTGCATTAGTTGTGTAGAAAATAGACCCTTGGTGTGATTTCCCCCTCTATTATTGAAGACTAGTTCATGGAATCTTGTTGGTGGTTGTTGGTGGAAGATGGAGCGCAATTGGATCAACCTTGAACTTATATTGCTATAGCTTACATGTATCTTGGATTTGAGTATTTAATTTTGTATTGTCAGTTATTTGGATTACTAGTTATTTGAATATTATATTATACCTTGTTGGTTGGTTGCATGTTCTTTAATGATATTAGATCTTGCATTATTATGTATATGTAGTCTTAAGAAAAATTATATTTGTTCAGGTAACACCCTTATGGGATGTTACAAAGTGGTATCAAAGCCTAGGATTTTCACAACTAGGTACCTCTAAGAGAAAATAAAATAAAACTTTATTGGGAATTAGAGATTGTAGGCCAGGAGCAAGAAATCCTAGACCCTCAGATGGTTACACTATGGGAAAGGATTCTTGATCCAAAAATAATTGTCTATATTGTTTGATTAGTTTAGATGATCTAAAATAGAAAATTTACTAGTTTAAAATTTTTCATGCATGTTACTTTCATTTCTTACTCGTACTCCTTTATACTTCCCCATTAGGTTTCTATATTTTTTAAAGAGTCAATATCCCTTTCATTGTAATAATATTTTTTAGCACCATCTTGGGAGGTTGAGTCACATTGAGTCCACTCTTCTCCTTTCCTTTCTCTCTCTCTCTCTATGTATTTTTGGAAGCTCTAGATTTTGAGAAGGAAATCTATAAAGGCCTAGGAATGAGATTCTTATATTGATTAGTAAAACAAATGTTCAATTTATTTTCTAATCAATATAAAGGCACATTGCCACTAATGAATAAAAAATATTCAAGCAATTTATGCTAGTATTTCTTCCAATTTTTGTCTTATAGTTGTGAATGAATTCATGAATCTATGTCTATGTACATTCCCATTTAATTTTTTATCTCATGAATGTGTTTAATAAAAAAGTAGTGATTGACCCTCCTCTTATGGTTCATATGTTGGAATACTAAGAGGGGGGGGGGGGGGGGGGGGGGTGAATCAATATTATGCAATGTTTACCACTTTAAACCAGAATATGTGTGCATCAATTTTATCACCAGCATATCATTTGCATTCAATATATCATAAACATGTGATCATGAGAAATGCATCACATCATACATAGATACACAGTACATCATTATTTTACATGGAAACCCAAATGGGAGAAAACCACATAATGCTTTCTTATATATCAAAGATTACATTCATAGGAAGCCCCAACTTCCAAATTCTCCAGCACCAACTTCCATATTCTCTAGCACCAACTAGAAGGAGGCTCCAATCCCCTGTGTACAGACTCCAACTTGAAGGATGCTACAACTCCCTGAGTTCTCTAGCTACAAATGGAAGGAGGCTCCAACCCCCTAGTTTATAGGCTCCAACCTGAAGGAAGCTCCAAGTCCCTGTATTCTCTAGCACCAACCAGAAGGAGGCTACAAACCCCTTTCTTTTCCCCATCCTTCTACCATGAAATATAAGTGTAGACTCAACCTGTCACCACCAATGATATTGTCACTACCATTTTCATCGATATATAAACCTATTACTCTCACTGTCACATCAACCTATGATTGCCACTGTCTCTATCATTGATACTGATACATCTTCATCATAAAACCAATCCACTCACATAGATCATATACCAACATGTATTTCCAACATCAAGTATACAAAGTACACTTAATTCTCAGATCCATTTTGTTTTCAACCATTTCCTTGAAATTTTTGAAATGTTCAAATTCCTCTAATGTCTTCTTGAGAAAACAAATTGCACTCCTTCTTGTATAATAATCAATAAGTAGCATGAAGTACTATTCGTTATTCAGTCCTTTTGTTCTTGTTGGTCCACATAGATTAGTGTGCACAATTTCCAATGGCTTTGCTATAGAGGATTCCTTCGATCTAAATATAATTCTTCTTTGTTTTCGATGTAGGCAATGCTTGCACATAGTACTAGCCTATTTTGAAATCTCAGGAATTTCTCTTACTGCTTCCTTTCTGTTAATTTTGACCATATTGTGAAAGTTCAAGTGTCCCATTCTTTTGTGCCAAATACAACTTTCATTTTCCCTTCCCAAGCAACATCTTTCTTTTCCAATCTCATTTAATATGTGTATGTTGTTTGGAGTTCTTACTATTGTAGCCACCAATTTTTCTGATCCTTCTTTCCTTATCTCACACTTTTTTGAGTAAAATATAAGTCTATGTCCCTGATCACACATTTGACTCACACTTAGTATATTATGCTTCATGTTTTCAACAAGTAAGACATTTTCTGCCTTGGCATCCTTACTTCCAAGATTGTTTGTTCCTTTCCCTATAACTTTGGTTGAGTTGTCATTTCCAAACAAAATTGATCCATCTCTTTCTTTCTTCAGAATTATAAATATGTTCTTGTCACATGTCATATTCTTTGAACAACCATTATCAACGTACCAATCACTTCTTATTCTTTGGGATTGTAGTGCAAGAGAAAATTCTTCAACATTTAGGTTATCCTGCTTCCTTATCCAAATTCTTTATGCTCCTTTTTCATGATTGTTGAATTCCTACTTTGGTTCCTTTGGAGGAATTGTTAATATGTAGTCTTTGACCATATGTCCAAAATTGTTTCATTTATAGAATTATACTTCATCTTCTAGTGACCCAAAACTATTATAGTTTATGTTATATGCTTCATGAGGTTTTCTCAGATGATTAATTCTAGAGTGACCTTCATAAATTCTTATGTTCTTAGAATAATATTTGTAGTTTATAGCTTTGTGCCCAAAATTGTTACAAGAATAACATGAACCAAGAAATATATTTTGATACCTAGGAGATCTTCTGAATGGTGTTGGTATTTTGTAGTTTTCTTCTTTATTTATTTCCATGGGTGGTTTTTGATTATGAATATTGGGTCTTCTAGATGGTTCCATCCTTCTATAGTCTTCTTTGTGAGTTCTTTCAACTTCTCAATTGTTCTCATTCGAAGGCTTGTATTCATCCTTCTTGGTGGATCCTCTAGTGGTTTTTTCATAATTATTTTGTTCTACTTCCTCTTCTATAGTTATAGAGCTCAAACCCTTCTCTGTATATGTTTGGTTGTATCCCAGTCTAGACCTGTCATGATATGGCCTTTGAGCGCTGATGATTTCATCCAGTATTTTGGCGTTGTTCGGTTGCATGTCTCTTTTCTAAATTTCCTTCTTAAGTGAAACAATTTAAGTTTCTAAGCTCTCCTTCTCTTTTTCTTTTTCTTCCATCTAGCTTCTAAGTATTTCTTCAATCCTTCTTGATTCTTCAACTTGTACTTTCAAGTTCATAATCATGTACTAATCCTTTTCAGAGTTAGGATTTTGAGAATCCTCCTTTAGCTTAAGTAATTCTACCTTGAGTGATTTCTTCTTCTTCCTTTCTCTTTTTAGCTCATCTAAGGAACTGATTAGTTATATTATGAGATCCACTTCACCTTCTTCTTCATAATCCTCTTCATCTTTTTCAAATTCCATTAAGAGTACATTTTCTGATTCACTGTCGTTATCATCATCCTCATATGATGAGGAGATGTCTTCTTTTGAGCAGAAGTTTTTCTTGAAGAACTCATTTTTTCTTTATTTCTTGTTTTTCCTTTTATATTTCTTTTATTTCTTGGGAACTTTGTCTTCATCATTCTCTTTATTCTTAGCATATGGACATTTATTATCAAAATGACCAATTTTACCACAATTAAATTATTTAAAAGGAAGCTTACCATTGTACTTATCGGTTCCTTTATTTAACTTCCTTACTAAGTGTGCCATCTCTTCATATTCATCTGAATCATCACTACAACTACAGTCTAACTTTGGATTTTTCTTACTCTTATTTTTCTTCTTGGATGCCTTGAACACTTCTTCTTTCCTAGGTGGATTATCCTGCTTTGTCCTCATTTCATAGGATATAATTATCCCATGTAGCTCATTCATGCTCAACGTAGCAAGATCTTCTCTTTCTTCTAGGGATGAAATTTTACGATCAAATCTAATTGGAAGCAACATTAGTACCTTTTGAAAAATTATTGGTTCTTTAATTTCTTCTCTCAATCCTTTAATAACATTCACTATTTCATCAACTTGCAAAAAGTAAGTTGCAATGTCTTCATCTTTAGTTGTTCAAATTTACCATTGTAGGTTTGAATTTTGGCCCCTTTGACTTTGGCATCTCCTTCATAAATATTTTGAATTTTTTCCCAAATATCATTTTCAATGTCACAATGCATCACCTTCACAAATATTGAATCAACTAGACTGCTCAGAATCGTCCCTTTACCCTTCAAGTTGTTTTCAATGAGTTTTTTTCCATCTTTTTCGGTTGGGGGAGTGGCAGGTGTCGTGTATCCATCTACTATTGATTTCCAGACATCAAATCTATGTGCCTACAAAAAGTTTTTCATACTTTTATTCTAGAAGGAATAATTTTGACCATCAAACATTGGTACTCGAATATTATCTTACTCAATGATCTTCCTTCTAGTGATTAGGATATTTCCTGAAGGACCTACTCTGATGCCAATTGTTGGAATATTGATAAGAGGGGGTTGAATCCATATTATGAAATTTTTACCACTTTTAACTATAATATGTGCATCAATTTTATCAACAATATATCATTTGCATTCAATATATCATAAACATATAATCATGAGTAATGAATCACATCATACATAGATACACAGTACACTAATATTTTACGTGGAAACCCAAATGGGAGAAAACCATAGAATGATTTCTTATATATCAAATATTACATTCATAGGAAGCACCAAATTCCAAATTATTCAACACCAACTGGAAGGAGGCTCCAACCTAAAGGAAGCCACAACTCCTTGATTTATCCAACTAAAAATAGAAGTAGGCTCCAACCCCTTATTTTAAAGGCTCTAACCTGAAGGAAGCTCCAATTCCTTGTATTCTCCAACACCAACCAGAAGGAGGCTATGACCCCCTTTCCTTTCCCTGTCCCTTTCCCCTGAAATATAAGTTCATAATAAACCTTTCACTACCATTGATACTGTCACTACCACTATCACTGATATATCAGCCTGTTACTATCACTGTCACATCAACCTGTTACTGTCACATAAACATGTCACTTTCTTTGTCACTGATACTGATACATCATCATCAACAACCTGATCCACTCACATAGATCATATACCAAAGAATATGTCGAAAATCAAGTATCCAAAGTACATACCATATGCCAAAATATGTACCTCAACCATATACCATATCACTCATGATATGTCTCAATCATTTCATAAACCATGTACCATAAGATATGCCAAAATAAAGTAACATAACATCAACGATGTGCCTCAACCAAGTACCAAAATATGTGCCTCATACATATGTCAATATCACAAAAGCATGCCTCTAACAATGAACCATAACAACCATAAACCAAGTACCAAGGATATGTCTCAAGAATGTATCAATATCACCAAGACATGAACTTCAACCATATCCTACTATGTGCCAAAATTCCTCGAAGGAATGGCTCAAGCATGTACCAAACCATCCATGACACAAGACTCAAACAAACACATAAAATGCATACCTTTACTCATGAATAAAAGCATAAGCATATCGTAACATACCAACTTGGTGCATATCATCTTCAACAAGTGTAAGATAACATCTTCATTGAATTTTCCTCAGCTTCACTGGACAAAGACTAGTCATATGGAGGGGCTTCGCGGGACAAAGACTAGTCATATGGCGGGGCTTCGCGGGACCAGTTTCATACAACACGTGTTGATTTTTCAATAATCTAGGCTTAAGCATGAAGTTCATTATATTTTATCATTTTACTTAAACCATAGACGATTTTTTTCAGCAACCAAGATCACAAGAAGAAACACCATGTACAAGTACACAAGAAGTATCATGGGAAACCCTTCTCAACAAAGGAAGAAAACCCAGTCAATCCTTTTCTATATTATTCAAGAGAAATACCTTCACCACCAAGAAAACCTAGAACACAAAAGGGTTCTCACAAACCCTAGAATACTAGCGCCCAAGAGTGGTGCGCACTTTTCCCAAGTAGATGTCCTTGCTGAAATTTCCAAACTCACATAAAAGATATGATTCCTCAATGGGGAATTTACCTTTACTTATATTATACTTGACCTATCAACAAAAGTGTTTATTGGCACAACAGGGCCGACCTCTCTATCTCATAATATAATTAATATTAACCAAATTAATTATCTTTTACATTAATTATCAATTACATTAAGATGGGGCTGAGTTGTACCCTTTACATTACAGTTAGGGTTACAGGAAGGTTTGACTCTTGAACAATGTAGCAAGGGATATCATACACACACTAGTTCTCAACCACTAGGGGCACATCCATAGGGATGTCCATATCTCTAGCTCACTGCATTACATAGAAAAAACACTTCTGCACTAGTGCTCAACCACTAGGATCACCTTCACCTGTGCTCGTCCACATGCATGTCCACTCAACAAATCTTCTTTCCCACTACATTACAAAGGAGATTCATCTAGAGTTCCGCATCAACTCTCTTCTCAGAGGAGGCTAATACATCATCATCATTTCTGTCTCATGACGATGCACCCAAGACTTTGGGATTTCACACTGTTATCACTGAAATTTCGTCCGCACATGGCGACAAGAACTCAGCATCATCAAAACAGTAATGAAGTCATTCATGGACTTGAATTAATACCACAGCATTCAAAAAGGGAAAAAACTATACAAAGTAGTGAAAAATTGAAGAGCGCTTTACAGAAGTTGGGTGCGCGCGCACATGCGCGGAACAGGAACGTGTCATGTGTGCATACACGCACGATGCGCGGCTGTTGGCGCAAAAACTCGCGCACCTGCTAAACGA
>ML777005.1:3724463-3748402 GCA_009831015.1 Picea engelmannii | reverse complement strand
CTAAAGAGCCTCTTTTCACACTACAAAGGAGTTACACAATAACCCAATGCAATGCTATAAAAATCCATGAAGAAACCTCATTTTCTCAAGGAATTTCATGTAATGTTATGCTACCTAGATTGTTTTAAGGACTCACTCCTTGGAAAGAACACATTGGCACCATTTCATTGAGCAATCCACCTCTCCATTGAGTGGATGTGATAGGAGTTCTTTCATCACCATTTTCATTTTTCTTGTTGTAAGGAGAGCAAGCTTGTGAGGGTCAAAGAGCCTTCCTTTGGAGGAAGAAGGGACTCATTGTCCCCTTTCTTCATTGTTCTTTGATTTCATCAATAGATTAGCCTAAAAACATTGGTGATATTGGTCTTTTTGTGTTTGTTATTTTTTTACCCATATGCTTATGATTTTAGTTTGTATTAGTTTAATTCTTGCTTATAGTTTTGTTTTTCTTTCTCTAACTCTTTCCTCTACAGTTGTCATGCTCAGCAAGACCCAACTGGGCATGTAAGCACCTCTTATTTGCTCACCAAGGTGACGAAAAGGGTGCAAACACACACATTCACCTTGTGCTCAGCCACAGGCACGTCTAGCTCTGCAGATCTCCTTTCTCACTGTGTTACATAGGAGAATCATTTGGAGTTATTCTCAACTCTTTGTAAGGAGGAGGCCATATCTACATTCCATCTCTATCTCAAATAGGAACCACACACCCCTCTTAGGGGCTCTCTCTCAGGTTTGTGTCATGGAGAATGTCTCACATAGCTGCAATCATCAACAACATGCAAGAGTTCCTCGCGAGACACCTGTAGCATGACCCGCGAGGGTCAACTAAATTAGGGTTTTCAAAAACCCTTCACTTCTAAAACTCCAAGACTTCTGCACTCTTTACTTCCACATATTCTCTTCCTCAAATTCACTACAAAAAAGATCACTTGAGAGAAGGATATTAAATGAACTTGTGTATGTAAAAAATATAATATTATTGAGGTGTATTTATCTGTTTCCAAGTGACTTAAGTCATTAACTTTAAGTTTGGCATGCACTTTCTTGTTATAATTGTTTTACCCTTTAATTAATGACTTGTAAATTCTTGTTGCAACCGTTTAGGGTCTTCACAACCATTCTTCATGGATTTCAACTTCAAGAGGGCATAACCCATCAACTGTGAGGAACCATGTGGCATACCACTTATTGTTGGAAACAACATGATGAGGACTATCCATCTATGAGGGTTTTACATGTACTTGTAATGTTATTCAACCTCATTTCCCTCAATCAACTTCAGGTCACATGAACACACCTCTAAGCTTCTTGTAGAATTCTTCAAAGTGTCTTCTCGTGAGGGTCACACTCAAAGCTATGTCATAAGGGGACCACTTTGGAGACTTCTTCAACTATACCCATTACTTCTATAGGATTCTAGACTTCTTCTCAAGTTGACATCAATGACAATCAATTTTCCAACAATCTCCCTTTGGAATTGATGGCAACATTCATGCTCCCCCTATCTGCATGTTTTTATTCTTTCTCCCCCTTTGACATCAATGGCAAAGAGTAAATCCCCCTAACAATATGTTTCTAGACTTTCTCTCTTGATTTTGTTCTTTCTTTCTTCCGGTGATTTTTGTCCATTAGGGCTTCCTGATGATGTAAACTAATGACATATATAAAAAAACATTCATATTAAGGTTCCTTTATTGATTGATATTATATCAACATTTTTTTTTTCTAACATGAGTTATCTTCCCTTCTTTTCTTAGAAAAAATCCATGTAGATCACTATGGAGAAGAAACTTCTCCAAGTTTCTATCAAAGATACTCAAATGTGTCTCTTGGGAGACGTTTAGTGAAGATATATGCAATTTTTTCCTTTGTCCCAATGTACTCTAACTTGATATTATTTTTTGTAATTTGTTCTCGCAGAAAGTGAAACTTGATCAGAATATGTTTGGCCTTGGAATGCATCACTATATTATTGGAGATACTTATAGCACTAGTATTGTCATAGAATATCGAAATATGCTCATCATACTTTACTTGTATATCTTGCAGGGTTTGTTTCATCTAGAGAACCTAAGTACAAGATGATTCTTCTACAATATATCCCCCTTCTGATGTAGATAATGATACTAAAGACTGCTTCTTACTTAACCAAGATACCATACAATCACCCCAATAAAAAACTGCTACGCCAGTACTTCTTTGATCATAAATGTTTCATTCCCAATTTGCATCTACGTAGGAGATCATAGTCAACTCATTCCCTTTTGGATACCACACTGCAAACTCTGTTGTTCCTTTAAGATATCTAAAGATCCTCTTTATTGCTAGAACATGATTTTCCTTTGGTGCTACTTGAAATATTGCGACCTATCCAACTACTTGCATTGCGTCTAGTCTTGAGTTTGTCACATAGAGTAGGTTGCCAATCATCAATGTATAGAGTCTCTGATATTGTTCCTTAGATTTGTTTTATTTTCTCAACTTGCAATCGATCACCATAGGAGTACTTACCGATTTGAAATATTCCATTTCAAACTTCTTCAACATTTCTTTAATGTACTTAGTTTGGGAAATGAATATGACTTCATCCAACTGAGATATCTGAAGTTGCAAAAAGAATGTCAATTCACCAAGTAGTGAAATTTCAAACTTATTATGCATGTTGTGGGAAAAATTCTTAATCATCATATCATCATCACTTCCAAAGATAATGCCATCCACATATACTTCAATGATAAGTATGTTTTTCCTATCAACCTCTACATAGAGACTGTTATCTAAATTACCCTCTTTGAATCCTTGTTGCTAAAAATACATGTCCAATCTTGAATACCAAGCTCTAGGGGCTTGATTGAGTCTATACAGGTCTTTCTTCAATTTGCAAACATGATCTTCCCTTTCTGACAGTAGGAATCCTTCTGTTTTTTCGATGTATACTTCTTATTCTAATTCACCATTCAAAAATGTTGTTTTTACATCCATCAGATATACTTTAATGCTCCTGGAACATGCATAGGTCATGATTAGTCTTATTTCTTCCATTCTAGAAATAGGGGAAAAAAATTCTTCTAAATCTACTCTTTCAACTTGAGCATATCCTTCGCATACTAATATTTCCTTTTTTATAGTTACCTATCCATCTTCGTTTAGTTTGTTTTTGAATATCCATTTTGTACCTATCACATTTTTTTTCTTTGGTCTTGGAACCAATTCCCATGTTTCATTCTTCTCTATTTGATTCAGTTCTTCTCCCATGGCCTTAACCCAATGTTCATCATTATTGGCTTCCTCAAATTCGTTAGATTTAATTGTGGATAATAGTGCAAGGTGTATCTACTCTGGTTTACGTAACCTTTTACTTCCTCTGGTTTCTATTCCTACATTTCTATCTCCAATATTGTGTTATGTTGGATGATTCTTCTCAATCCAATGACTAGGTGTCTTGGAGGGAATATGAAATTATCGCTGATCATTTTCTTGTTGTTATTTTTCTCACCTCTTCTCGTCTTGTTGTTGTTTTTGTTGTTGTTCTACCTATTCTTCTTTTAGTTCTTATTCTTCTTGTTAATTGGAAATTGGAAATTTTTCTTTCTTCTTTGATCTTCGACACATATGCTTCATCAATATTTACATTTATGCTTTCCACTATCTTGTTGAGTCTCATATTGTAACATTTGTGCACCTTGATTTTTTTGGAATATCCAACCAATATGAATTTATCAACTCGAGAATCTAATTTCCCAACTCTGTCATCTTCTTTTTTTATGTAGCATTTGCTTCCAAATACTCTAAAATTCTTGATGTTTGTTGGTATTCCCTTCCATAACTCATATGGAGTTTTGTCACTGTTACTTCCGAGCATTCCTTTTTTCAAGATATGAACTTTTGTGTGCATTTCTTGTACCCAAAATACATTGCTCGACTTTGAATCCTTCAACATGGTTCTGGCCATCTCTTTTATAGTTCTCTTCTTCCTTTCAATGACTCCATTTTGTTGAGGTGTCCTAGTTGCTGAGAACTTCATTTTTATTCCATTCTCTTGATATAAATACATGAATTCCTTTGATGTGAATTCACTACCATTATATTATCTTAAACACTTAATTCTCAGATCAATTTCATTTTCAACCATTTCCTTCAAAATTCTAAAATGTTTGAAAGCATCTGATTTATTTTTGAGAAAAAACACTGCAGTCATTCTTCTATAATCATCAATAAGTAGCACGAAGTATCGTTATCCATTCATTCCTTTTGTTCTCATTGGTCCACATAGATCTGTTTGCACAATTTCCAATGGCTTCATTGTAGAGTATTCCTTTGATATAAATACAATTCTTGTTTTTTTTTCCATGTAGGCAATGCTTGCACATAGTACTGACCGATTTTGAAATTTCAGGAATTTCTCTTACTACCTTTCTATTAATTTTGACCAAATTGTCAAAGTTCATGTGTCACATTCTTTTGTTCCAAAGCCAACTTTCATTTTCCCTTCCCAAGCAACATCTTTATTTTCCAAACTCATTTAATATGTATATGTTGTTTGGAGTTCTTACTGATGTAGCCACCAATTTTCCCGATCCTTCTTTCCTTATCTCACACTTCTCTTAGTAAAATATAAGTATGTGTCCCTGATCACACATTTTACTCAAACTTAGCATATTATGCTTTCTGTTTTTAAAAAGTAGGACATTTTCTGCCTCGACATCCTTAATTCCAAGCTTGATTGTTCCTTTCCCTATAATTTTGGTTGAGTTCTCATTGCCAAACGAAATTGATCCATCTCTTTATTTCTTCAAAGTTATAAATATATTCTTGTCACATATCATATTCTTTGAACAACCACTATCAACATACCAATCACTTATTATTCTTTGGGCTTGTAGTGCAAGGGAACATTCTTCAACATTTAGGTTATCTGGCTTCCTTATCCAAATTCTTGATGCTCCTTTTGCATGATTGTTGAAATCCTTCTTTGGTTCCTTTAGAGGAACTGTTAATATGCAGTCTTTGTCCATATGTCCAAAATTGTTTCATTTGTAGCATTCTACTTCATCTTATAGTGACCCAAAACTTCTACAATTTATGTTATATTCTTCATGAGGTTTTCTGAGATGATTAATTCTAGAGTGACCTTCATAACTTCTTTTGTTCTTAGCATAATCTTTGCAGTTTATAGATTTGTTCCCAAAATTTTTACAAAATAACATGAACCAAGAAATATAGTTTGATACCTAAGAGATCTTCTTAATGGTGGTCTTCTATATTTTTCTTCTTTATTCCTTTCCATGGGTGGTTGTTGATTCTGAAAATGGGTCTTCTAGATGGTGCCACCCTTTTTATTCTTGTTGTTGAGTTATTTCAACTTCTCAATTTTTCTCATTTGAATGCTTGCATTTTCCCTTCTTGGTGGATCCTCTGGTGATTTTTTCATAAGTCTTTTGTTATTATTCTTCTTCTATATTCATAGAGATCGAAACCTTCTCTCTATATGTTTGGTTGTATCCCAGTATAGAACTCTCATGATATGGCCTTTGAGTGTTGATGATTTCATTCAATATTTTGGTGTTGTTCTGTTGTTTCTCTCTTTTCTAAATTTCCTTCCTTAGTGAAAAAATTTCTATTTCTAGGCTCTCCTTCTCTTTTTATTTTTATTCTAGTTGGCTTATGATTATTTCTTCACTCCTTCTAAATTCTTCAACTTGCAATTTCAGATTCATAATCATTTGTTGATCCTTTTTAGAGCTAGGATTTTGAGAATCCTCCTTTAGATTAAGTAATTATCCCTTAAGTGATTTGTTCTTCTTCATTTCTCTTTTTATCTCATCTAAGGCACTGCTTAGTTCTTCTCTGAGATCCACTTCACTTTATTCTTCATAATCCTCTTCATCATTTTAAAATTCCGTAAAGAGTGCATTTTTCTGAGTCACCGTCACTATCATCATCCTCACATAATGAGGAGTTGTCTTCTTTTGAGTAGAGGTTTTTGTTCAAGAACTTCTTTTTTCTTTCTTTATTGTTTTCCCTTTTATATTTATTTTCTTTCTTGGGAATTTCTTCTTCATCATTCTCTTTATTCTTAGCATATGGAAATTTATTAACAAAATGACCAATTTTACCACAATCAAAGCATTTAAAAGGAAGCTTACCTTTGTACTTGCCAACTCCTTTATTGAACTTCCTTGCAAAGAGGTCCATCTATTAATCTTCATCTGAATCATCATTGTAGCTATAGTATGACTTTTGGTTTTTCTTATTCTTCTTTGTCTTCTTGGATGCCTTGAACGTTGCTTCCTTCCTAGGTGGATTATCCTGCTATGTCCTCAATTCATAGGCTATAAGTATCGCATGGAGATCGTCCATGCTCAACGTAGCAAGATATGATCTTTCTTCTAGGGATAAAATTTTAGGATCGAATCTTATTGTAAGCGACCTTAGTACATATTGAACAATTACTGGTTCTTTAATTTCCTCTCTCAATCCTTTACTAACATTCACTATTTCATCAACTCACAAAATTTAAGTTGCAATGTCTTCATCTTCAGTTGTTCAAATTTACCATTGTAGGTTTGAAGTTTGGCCCCTTTTACTTTGGAATCTCCTTCGTAAATATTTTGAATTTTGTTCCAAAGATCTTTTTCAATGTCACAATGCATCACATTCACAAATATTGAATCAACTAGACTGCTCAGAATCATGACTTAGCCTTCAATTTTTTTTCAATGAGTTTATTTCTATATTTTTCAGTCGAGAGAGTGGAAGGTGTCATGTATCTCTCTACTACTGATTTCCAGACATCAAATCCATGTGCCTATAAAAAAAAATTCATCCTTTTATTTTGGAAGGCATAATTATATCCATCGAACATTGGTACTCCAATATTATCATACTCCATGATCTTCCTTCCAATGATTAGACTATTTTTTGAAGGACCTGCTCTGATGCCAATTGTTGGAATATTGAGAGGGGTGGGGGGGTGAATCATTATTATGGAATTTTTACCACTTTTAACTAGAATATGTTTGCATCAATTTTATCAGCAGTATATAGATTCCATTTAATATATCATAAACATATAATCAAGGGATATGCATCACATCATACAAATATACACAATACACTAGTATTTTATGTGGAAACCCAAATGGGAGAATACCATGAAATGATTTCTTATATATCAAATATTACATTCATAGGAAGAACAAACTTCCAAATTCTCTAGAACCAACTGGAAGGAAGCTACAACTCCCCGATTTCTCTAGCTACAACTGGAATTAGACTCCAACCCCTAGTTTACAAGATCCAACCTAAAGGAAAATCCAATTCCCTATATTCTACGACACCAACCCAAAGGAGGCTACAACCCCCTTTCCTTGCCCTTTCCTTTCGCCATCAAATATCATTTCCACTGTCATTCATATATCAACCTATCACTAACATTGATATTATCGTTTCCACTGTCATTCATATATCAACCCGTTACTATCACTATCACATCAACCTGTCATTGTCACTGTCAGATTAACTTGACACTGCCTTTGTCTCTATCACTCTCACTGTCTCTATCGATGATATTGTTGCATCACCATCATCAACCCGATCCACTCACATATATCATATACCAAAATGTATTTCCAACATCAAGTATCCAAAGTACATACCATATGCCAAAATATGTACCTCAACCATATACCATATCACTCATGATATGTATCAATCATGTGATAAACAATGTACCATAAGGTATTCCAAAAGAAAGTACCATAACATCAATGATGTGCCTCAACCAAGTACCAAAAATATGTGCCTCATACATATGTCAATATCACAAAGATGTGCCTCTAACAATGAACCATAACAACCATAAACCAAGTACCAAGGATATGTCTCAAGCATGTATCAATATCACCAAGACATGAACCTCAACCAGATGCTACCATGTGCCAAAATTCCTCCAATGAATGCCTCAAGCATGTACTAAACCATCCATGACACAATACTCAAACAAACACATAAAATACCTACCTTTACTCATGAATACAACCTGAAGCATATCTGATGCAGACCCTATCAACCCCTCGGGACCGAGATCCTCTCACAAGATCGTTTTATATGCCCTTGAGCGGGATCGACTCTTTCAGATTCTCTGTTGGAATCCCCCTTCAAATCGATCCACAAGTTCTTTTTCATGGTTCGCTATTTCATGAGTTTGCGAGTTGAAACTCTGAGCCTTCTTCCTCCAATTTCGTGATACCCAAGACCACAAAATGGTTATGGCTCCCCTTTTGTCAGTGCCCTCCTTGTGCGACCGCTGACTAGGATAATCACTAGTGCCTTTCACCTCTCGCGCCTTCGCGAGTTCAAATGCTGAGCCTTTCCCCCTTTCTTTCCTGAACCCCCGAGAGGCGAGATTTGACTTTCCTCCTCTCATTCTCATTTTTCGCGACTTCGTGAGTCGAGGGCTCGAACCTTCGTTCCCTTTTCTCCAGATTCCCTGAGACACGAGATGTCAACGGGGTGTTGACTCCTCCAAATGTGTGACACATGTCTGTTGGTTAAATTCCTAGGTCCACTATGCAATTCGGCCACATGTCCCTCATGCTGGCTCTCAGCACTTCGCGACTTCGCTTCTCGCAATTCCGAGCACCCAAACTTTTGGGCTCTCACCCGACGAACCTCTGAGTTCATGAGATCCTCTGATTTCTAAAACCTATCCTCTTCCAATGGATGTCTTGGATTCCTTCGCGACTTCGCGTATCGCGACTTGGAGTGCTCAATCCTTGGGCTTTCACCCTGCAAACCTCCAAGTTCATGAGATCTATAGATCTCTGCCACCTGTCCTCCTCCTAATGGAAGGCCCTGATCCACTTCGTAGATTTTCCACTTGTGAAGTTGAAAACTTCTCCTTCTAACCTTCGATGCCCGAATCCCCGATATGGGTGATCTCATGACACGTGTCCTTCCAATCGGATGGCTCAGATTCCTTTTGCGATTTTGAGACTTCTCCTTTCACGATCTCGCGAATCTTGGTGCAAAGGTCTCGACCTTTCAACTCCCGAAACCCCAAAATGAATTCCGCGAGTGATCCAATGGTCTGATTTCTCCCAACCGTAACTTCCCTGCTCCTCTATAAGATCTGACGGTTCTCGGAACCTTGTGAATTCTCCACGGAGAATTCTGACCTTCAAATTCCTCCTTAATGATTCCCGTGAAATGAATAGAGGGTTCTTTCACAAAACATGTCCACTCGTGAAACAATATTGTTGCACCTCCTTTTAATGTTTTAAGGCACAAATTCCTTTGAGATTTTCTTTGACAACTCGAGTCTTCAAGAAGACTCTTGCACGCACTCCTTGCGGAAACTCTTCAATACTTCCAAGTATTGAATTCTTCCACTCTGTGCACTCTTTGCAACATTAGTCTTTCCACAATTTCACTTAGGTTGCAAACCCTGAGACTCTTCTCAGCCAACGCTCACTTCACACAGCTCCTATGCTTGACTTGCACTTATGTGAGAATGAGAACAGTGTTATCTCTCCTGAGCTTGCAGAGACGAACTCCGACTTCTATCTACGCACACCTTGTGGACAATTTCACTGCACTCATTGCAGGAAAACTCTTGCTCAGACAAAGAAACAATTGAAAATCATTCTCTTCTCTCCCTCTCTTCAGATTTCAAACATTCAATATGAAATCATACATTCACGCAGCAAAGAAAAATGCATAACAGAGGGTAAACAAACATATATAAATCAACATGTGCAACACAGAAAGCAATTGGACACCATGAGTCTGAACTAAATATCTTTGTATTAATCCAGAACTTTTGTACATGGGGTTTACTCTACACATCTCTCAGCTTCTTCTCTCCTGTGCTCTCTTCTCATAATGCTGCTAATTGTTACAATAATACAAGTGGGGGTGTCTATATCCATTTTCCCTCCGGCTCCTAAAACTGTCTAATCTAGAAATTCAATTCTACCTACTTACATTCAATAACATAAATGCCTTCACCTAATGTAGACGAGAGAGGGATGCTCAAGGTCTGTTTACAATATGGAAGTACGCCCTTCCTTAATTGTTTCATTTATGTTTGGCATATTCACTTCAAAAACATTCAAATAATTTTATCATCTGCCAAAATGTGTTGGCGCTTGCCCCACACTCGCTTGATGTTGGTGATGCTCCTGCATCATACTCCCTCACTTGAAAATTTTCATGGGCTCCTATCCATGAGCTCTCGCACGGTCTGTCCATGCTTCTGGATCTCTGCTTCATTTTCCCAGCTAGAATCTTCAACTGGATGTCCTTTTCACTTGACCAAGTATTCAAAGTATTCCTTTCTCCTGCTCCTCTTGCTAACTCTCTTGACTAGTATGATTTCCATCTGTGGCTTCTCTGCAACTGGCATCTGTTTTTTCGACAGAACCTCTGGTTGTTTATTACCTGTTTCTGCTTCCTCAACTTTGTAAGGGTAAAAATCAAAGACATTGAATATCGAAGAAATTTCGATCCCATCGACTAATTCAATATCATAAGCATTTGCCCCAAATTTCTTCAAGACCTTACATGGTCTGATCTTCTTCATCTTCAGTTTGTTATATGTCCCCTTCAGGAATCTTTCCTTCCTCAGATGTGCCAGAATCAAATCACCAAAATCAAATTAAAGTTGTCTCCTGTGTTGATCTGCTCTGCGTTTATACTCTTGGCTCGAGTTTTGAAATCGCTCTTTCACTTGGTTGTGAAGTTCCTTCATCACTTCTATGAAATATTCTACACTAGCACTCCTAGTTGCATTATGTTCTTAATTTCTCAATTTTGAAACTCCTCTTGGCTACATCCCATAAACAATTTGGAACAGACTCTGCCCTGTGCTTCTATTGAGTGAATCATTATAAGCAAATTCTGCCTGTGGCAGAATATTGTCCCACTGACTGTGGTGTTCTGTCACCAAGCTCCTCAGCAAATATCCCAAACTTTTGTTCACAACTTCTGTCTATCCATCCATTTGAGGATGATAAGATGAACTGAATGATAAGTTTGTTCCCATCTTTTTCCATAAGGTTCTCCAGAAGTGTCCCACGAACTTGGTGTCTTGATCCGAAACTATGCTCCTTGGTAAGCTGTGAAGTCGAATGACTTCTTTGAATAACAGATTCGTAATGTGAGTTGCATCACTGGTTTTCTGACATGGAATGAAATGTGCCATTTTGGAAAATCTATCCACTACCACAAAGATTGAGTCAAACCCTCTTTTTGTTCTTGGAAACCCCAATATGAAGTCCATGCTTACTGCATCCCATGGCCTGTCAGGTATGGGTAATGGTTGATAAAAGCCTGCATTCTGCCTCTTTCCTTTTGAATGATGACAAATTCTACATATGCCCACTAATCCTTTGACATCTGCTCTCATTCCTGGCCAAAAATATGACTCATTCAACTTTGAAAATGTCTTTTCATGACCAAAATGTCCAGCCAATACTCCACTATGTTTCTCCTTCAACAAATTCTCCCTCATGGAGCATTTTGGAATACAAAGTTGATTGCCCCATGAATAACAATCCATCCTGGATCATGTATTATATCCATTGGCTTCTGTCCCTGAGAATTGGATTCTCAGCTGCTTCATACGCCTCTTTAAAATCTGGATCATCTCTGTACATGTCCCTGAGATCATCAAAACCCAGTGTTTTGACTCTGAACTCCTGCAACAACAAACATTTCCTGCTCAAAGCATCAACAACTTTATTAGCAGTTCCAAAAATATGCTTAGTTACAAAAGTAAAGTTTTTCATGTATTCAACCCATTTAACATGTCTTTGATTCAACTTCTCCTGTTGAGTCACAAATTGCAAAGCATGATTGTCACTGTATAAGACAAACTCTTTAGGAATCAAGTAGTCTCTCCATTTCTTCAATGCCTGAATAATAGCATAGAACTCCTTGTCATACGTGAAGTATTTCACTTTCGCTTCATTTAGCTTCTCGTTGAAGTATGCTATCGGCCTATCTTCTTGACTCAAAACTACCCTTATTGCAAATCCACTTGCATCACATTTCACTTGAAATGTCTTTTGGAAATTAGGCAACACCAGGATTATTTGTTCCGTGATTTTCCTTTTCAACAAATTAAAACTCTTTTCGGCTTCTTCTGTCCAGTGAAAAGATTTGTGTCTCTTCTTCACTGTGTCCATCATCGGTGGACTAATTCCACTGAAATTCCTAATGAACTTTCGGTAGAAACTAGCCAATCCATGAAAACTTCTCACCTCAAATATACTCGTCGGTGATGGCCAATTCTTAATTACCTCCACCTTATCTGGGTCCATCCTCAACTTATCTGCAGAAATAAAAAAACCCAAATAAATGAGATCTGTCTTCATGAATGAGGATTTCTTCATGTTTATCAACAACTTATCTTGCTGTAGCCTCTGCATCACTGTAGCCAAATGTTCCAAATGCTCTGCCTCTATTTTACTGAAAATTAGTATGTCATCAAGATACACAGTGACAAATTTTTCGATGGACTCCTTTAGGACTTCATTCATCAATCTCATGAAAGTACTCGGCGCGTTTGTTAAGCCAAATGGAATAAAAAGCCATTCATACAACCCTTCATTATTCTTGAAGGTTGTCTTCCATTCATCACCTTCTCTCATATGAATCTGATGATATCCACTTTTCAAATCAATCTTCGAAAAAAAATTGCTCCACTCAAGCAATCCATCAAATCATCCATACTTGGCAATGGAAATATGTACCTAATGGTTATCTTGTTAATTTCCCTCGAGTCAGTACACATCCTCCAACCTTCATCTTTCTTCAGACTGAGCATTGTCAGAACAACACATAGACTCAAGCTTTCTCTAACCAAACCTTTGTCCATTAAATCCTGGACCTGTCTTTTGACCTCTTCAATCTCCCGCGGTGTCAATCTATACGCTTCTTTGTTTGGTAAACTAGCTCCAGGTATGAGATCAATATGATGACTCACACTTCTGATCGGTGGCAATGAACGAGGTAGTTTGTCCACTACTATGTCAACAAACTCTTCCAACAGTTTCTGAACCTCTTTTGGTAAATCATCTACCCTTGTACTGGTTAAGATAATTTTTGGCTTCCTAACCACAATGAATTGTGGTTCCTCCTTCTTCTTAACCTATGTAAGAAGTTCCTTCCCACTCATGAGAAGTACAGTGTTGCTTACTTCAGGTTTCACCTCTTTATCTTTAATTGGAAGCAACATGTGAGTTCTCCCATTCTTCTCTAGGGTGTGTGTGTTCTTTCTCCCATCATGAATCACATTTTTTTCATATTGCCATGGTTTACCCAGCAATAGATGACAAACATCCATGGGAATGGCATCACAGAGTATTTCATCCTTATACCCTCCTATTTTAAACTCAACTAAACATTGTTTAGTGACATTTACCTGATGTCCTTTTTGTAACCACGAAACTTTGTATGGGCTCGGATGCTCAATCGTCTCCAACTCCAGCTTTTCTACCATCTCTGTAGAAACAAGATTATCTATGCTACCACTATCCACAATGACCTTGCATACCCTATCTTTGGTCTTGCAAGCAGTCTGGAAAAGACTATTTCTTTGCACTGGATTCTCCACCTCCTTCTCTGGCATTAAGAGAACTTTTCACATCATCAACAATCTTCCACCTTCAACATATTTTGCCTCAACACTCTGCCTCTGTGCTTCAGCGATGTGAGTTTCACAACCTTCTTTCTTTTTGTCTAGACACTCATAAGACTTGTGTCCATTCTTTCCACATGTGAAGCATTTCACTACTCCACCTCTTCCTCTTCCTCTACCTCTGGTACAAGGAAAAATGTTTGCATCAACATACTGACCTCCTTGTTTGGTATGCTGCCCTCTCTGTGAACTTCCACCTCTCTCAGTTTGAGTCTGAGTTTTCTTCTAGTCTTCCTTGGGTTTCTGATTTCTATCCTGGGCAACTGATTTTCCTATGGGCTGACTTCTGCCTTGGCCTCTTTGACCCTACTTTTGGCTCAGCTTCTCTTCAACTTTTAGAGCCATATGATAAGCCTCTTCCACCATTCGGATGGTCATCATGCTCATCTCATCCTGAATGTCGTATCTCAGACCATTCATGTACCTGGCAACCTTTTCATCATCACTTTCACGATGACCTACCCTGATGTTCAGCCTATAGAATTCTTCAGTGTACTCCTTCACTGTCATCAACTTCTATCTCAAATTTTGCATTCTTCGAAACAGAGTAATCTAGTAATCCCTAGGAATGAATTTCTCCTTCATCTTCATGGTCATCCTATCCCAACTCTTGATCTTCTGCTTGCCTTTGCAACATCTGTCAGCTTGTAGCTCATCCCACCACAATGTTACATGTCCTTGAAGTCTCATGGCAACATGTTTGACATTTTTTTCCTCCTCCACATATTCATAGTCAAAATATGTGTCCCAAGCTCTAATCTAGTCTAGAAGCTCCTCGACGTCGAGGTTTCCCTCGTATATTGGAATATCCATTTTTTCCTTAGCACCCATTCTTGCAACAACCCTAATTAGGCATTTGTTTGTTGCATCTTTTGTTGTGAATTCTTCTCCTTCATGTCCATCTTCACATTCACTTTCGGAATCACTAAGATCCCCAGCACCAGATGTACACCTCTGTGCTGTCTCCATATCCTCAAGTCTAGCGCGTAGGTCATGCATTTCTCTTTCTATGGCTAGATCAGGCATCTGCCTACCCCTTCTTCTCGGTATTTCCTTCTCCTCTAGTGGATCAGGTGTTTGCCTATCCCTTCTTCTCATCAGCATGGTGAATCTTCCTCTTCCCTACTACAGAAAGCAAAGGAATATCTATGCTTTGATACCACTTAATGCAGACCCTATCGGCACCTTAGGAGTGAGATCCGCTCACAGGATTGTTGTATATGCCCTTGAGCCAGATCGGCTCTTTCAGATTCTCTGCTGGAATCCCCCTTCAAATCGATCCACAGGTTCTTTTTCGCGGTTTGCGATTTCACGAGTTCGTGAGTTGAAACTCTAAGCCTTCCTCCTCCAATTCTGCGATACCCGAGGCCGCGAAATGGTTATGGATCCCCTTTTGTCAGTGCCCTCCTTGCATGATTGTTGGCTAGGCTAAGCATTATCACCTTTCTCCTCTCGCGCCTTCACGAGTTCAAACATCAAGCCTTTCCCCTTTTATTTCCCAAACCCCCGAGAGGCGACATTTGAATTTCCTCCTCTCATTCTTGCTTTTCGCGACTTCACGAGTCAAGGGATCAAACCTTCGTTCCATTTTCTCCTGAGTCCCCGAGACGCGAGAGGTCAATGGGGTGTTGACTCCTCCAAATGTGTGACACGTTTCTGTTGGTTAAATTCCTGGGTCCATTGTGCAGTTCTGACATGTGTCCCTCATGCTGGCTCTCGGCACTTCGCGACTTCACTTCTCACAATTCCGAGCACCCAAAATTTTGGGCTCTTACCCGATGAACCTCTGAGTTCACGAGATCCTCTGATCTCTTAAACCTTTCCTCCTCTGATGGACGGCTTGGATTACTTCACGACTTCACTTCTCGCAACTTGGAGCACTCAATCCTTAGGCTTTCACCCTGTGAACCTCTGAGTTCACAAGATCTTTAGATCTCTGCCAACTGTCCTCCTCCTAACGGACGACCCTGATCCACTTCGCAGCTTCACCACTCGTGAATTTGAAAACTTCTCCTTCTAACCTTCGATGCTCGAATCCCCAATACGGGTGATATTGTGACATGTGTCCTTCCAATCGAATGGCTCAGATTCCTTTCATGATTTTGTGATTTCTCCTTTCGTGATCTCACGAATCTTGGTACAAAGGTCTCTACCTTTCAACTCCCGAAACCATGAAATGAATTCCGTGAGTGATCCAACGTTCTAATTTCTCCCGACCGTAACTTCCCTGCTCCTCTATAAGATCCGACGGTTCTCGGAACCTTGTGAATTCTCAAAAGAGAATTCCAACCGTCGAATTCCTCCTTAACGATTCACGCGAAATGAACAAAGTGTTCTTTCGCAAAACATGTCCACTCGTGAAACGATATAACTGCACCTCCTTTCAACGTTTTAAGGCACAAATTCCTTTGAGATTTTTTTCGAAAACTCGAGCCTTCAAGAAGACTCCTACACGCACTCCTTGCGACAACTCTTCAATACTTCCAAGTATTGAATTCTTCAACTCTATGCACTCTCTGCGACAGTAGTCTTTCCACAGTTTCACTTAGGTTGCAAACCCTGAGACTCTTCTCAGCCAGCGCTCACTTCGCACGGCTCCTATTCTTGACTTGCACTTCTGCAAGAATGAGAACAGTGTTATCTCTCCTGAGCTTGCAAAGACGAACTCTGACTTCTGTCTATGCACACCTTGCGGACAATTTCACTTCACTCCTTGTAGGAAAACTCTTTCTCAGACAGAGAAACAATTGAAACTCATTCTCTTCTCTCCCTCTCTTCAGACTTCAAACATTCAATATGAAATCATACATTCACACAACAAAGAAAAATGCATAACAGAGGGTAAACAAAAATATATAAATCAGCATGTGCAACACAGAAAGAAATTGGACACCATGAGTCTAAACTAAAGATATTTGTATTAATCCAGAACTTTTGTACATGGGATTTACTCTACACAGCTCTCTGCTTCTACTCTCCTGTGCTCTCTTCTCATAATGTTGCTAATTTTTACAATAATACAAGTGAGGGTGTCTATATCCATTTTCCCTCCGGCTCCTAAAACTGTCTAATCTAGGAATTCAATTCTACCTATTTACATTCAATAACATAAATTCCTTCACCTAATATAGACGAGAGCGGGACACTCAAGGTCTATTTACAATATGGAAGTATGCCCTTCCTTAATCGTTTCATTTATGTTTGGCGTATTCACTTCAAAAACATTCAAATAATTTTATCTTGTGCCAAAATGCGTTGGCGCCTGCCCCACGCTAGCTTGATGTTGGCCATGCTCCTGCATCAATATCATAAGAGACCAACCTGGTGCATATCATATTCAACAAGTGTAAGATAACATCTTCATTGAATTTTCCTCATCCTCGCTTGACAGAGACTAGTCATATGGTGGGGCCTCGTGGCATGAGTTACATACAAAATGTAGGGGTGCCTCACGAGAAACCGGTATCCTGACTCACAAGGGTCAGCTAAATTAGGGTTTTCATAAACCCTTCACTTCTGCAACTCCGAGACATTCACACTCGTTACTATTGGCATGTTTTACATGCAGCGTATGCTTGTCATTGATGGCAAGTACAATAGCGATGATGGCTTGAGTACAGGTATAATGTGCCAAGTGGGCACCAGAAGTATTTTGGGAAGATGAAGAAGAGAAAGATCATGAAGACCAAAAGAGATAGTGCAGAGGTGCACGCAGAGTGTAGTCCCAAAGTGCCAAAATGCGAAACGCAAAAAATCTTGAAACAGGCACATCAATCGGAGTTTCAAATACTAGGAGTTGGAAGAGTCAAGATTCAAGACTCTTCATCACAGGAGTCCCGAAATACTCAAATGTGAAACGTCGAAAATCCCAAAACGGGCACATCAACCGAAGTTTCAGATACCAAGAGTTGGAGGAGTCAAGAGTCGAGAATATTCATCACAAGAGTCCCAAACTGTCGAAATGTGAAACGCCGAAAATCCTAAAACCAGCACATTGACCAAAGTTTCAGATACTGGGAGTTGGAGGAGTCAAGAATCGAGCTCTTCATCACAGGAGTCCCAAAGTGCTGAAATGCGAAATTGTGAAAGCATTGTATCGATAAGCACTTGGTCACCACTGGTGGTCACATCGTCGAAGAGTTGTAGAGAAGAGCTCGAAGAGACAAGCTCCATTTCGTAGGTTGGGACATGGAGAGTCGAGACGACTCATCACAAAATCCCCGAAACACGAAATGTGAAATGTGTGTTCATAATTGGCCCCTGGTCATAACCTATGGTCACATATATGAAGGCTCAAGGGAGGAGGTAGCATGAAGCTAATATCCATTTCAGAGATCGTGACTTGGAGAGACAAGATGCCTCACCATAGGAATACCGAAATGCCAAAATGTCGAATTGCAAAATGGTGACATAAGCGTGAGACCCATAATTTATGATCCAATGGTGCAGGTTATTCGGGAATATGATCGAAGGGATACTATTTCTCTTCACAGTTAATTAATCAGTGGTGATTCAGTTGCTGATGCAGTTTTTGGAGGTTCATAGTGTAACTGCTAGAAACAACTGATTGTTTCTGCCATAGGACTCGAAGAGACTTCAGGGTGATCGCCAGAGAAGCTGAAGAGTCTCAAGGCATCTTCCAGTGGAATGAAGATTATTTAGGAGGCGATTGACATATGTAAGAGCATTGAATATTGTAAATGCAACAGAGAGGATGAGCTTGACTGTGGCAGAAAAGACGAAGAGTCTCGATTGGTAGATAGGATAAGGAATCTCAGCATAACACCCAATGATGATGGACACATGGGTTTACAACCAGAGAAGTTGAAGAGTTGCAATGATGATGAGGTAGAGGATTCAACATGAGTAGAACATGCAGAATAGAGAGAGTTTGTTGATGCTTGAGCAAGAGAAGCAGAGAAAAAATTGAAGTGGAAGTGAACAACCCGATGAACATAACTATGGCACATTGGAGAGCATGTAGAGGCACTGTGCATGGAGGACGAAGAAGGTGCACAAATAGTATAAATATGCAGAACAGAGAAGAGATGGGTGTTTTTGTTGAGAGGGATTTATGTTCGTAGAAGGAGGCAGAGTGCAGTGGCTGAAATGCACAGAAGAGGAATGGTGCATTGAAGGGACATGGCACACAAAGCATAAAAGGAAGAAGAACATAAAGCGTAAGAGGAGTGTGCAAGAAGACACTGACGCAGGTAGAGCAGAGCAGTGTAGCAGAAAAATGATAAGACTGGTAAGCCATTGATAAATACTGTATCGCTGTGATAAACTTGTATATAGCAAACTTTATATTTCATGGTGGTAGGGAGGTGCTAGGGAGGACTGTTGTCCTCAGAGGTTCAAGTGGGTGCTTGAACACAAGGAGTTGTATCTTCCATCTCGTTGCATCCAGAAAAACTAGGGTGGTAGGGTGGTGCAAGGGAGAACATTGGTTCTCTGATATACAGGTCAGTGCCTGTATAACTGGAAGTTGTTGCTAGAACTCTTAAGGAGTTTGTGCTTCGTTCTAGTGGGTGCTAGAGAAACCAGGGAGTCGGTGCTTCCTTCTAGTGGGTGCTAGAGAATACAAAGAGTTGGTGCTCTCAGCAAGTAGCAGCTTGAAAAACAGAGGTTGTAGCCTCATTATAATTTGGTGCTCATAAGTATGATAATGTAGAGAATGTAAATATTACTTATCATATAAAGAAGAAGAGGTTTTTACACTTTATGGGTTTCCTCAAGAAATATCTGTCTCTATATATTTCATATGTGTGAATGATGTTGAATGTTCTATTGCTTACTCCACTGCATTATTTTGATTGACATTAAGTGTTCTGCAACGAGTTTAAAATAATCATAATTGTTTAAGCACGATAACAACTAATTCATTCCCCCCCCCCAGTTGTCCAACAATTGGTATCAGAGCTAGCCCCTTTTATCTAAGGGTAGATCCTAGAGCTTAAACATGTCAAGCCATGAAGGAAATTCAACCAATAAGGCTCCTTTATTCAATGGAACAAACATTGCCTTATGGAAAGTTAGAATGAGAACCTACATAATGGATTTAGGTGCAGATGTCTGGGATGTGGTATATATTGGTTATGTAAAGGCAATTGTACTAGCTGATAAAGATGACAAGATAGAACTTAGCTTCAATTCTAATGATATGAATGCTATCTTGAGTGGGCTTTCAGAAGCAAAATTCATAAAAGTTATGCACCTAGGAACTGCCAAAGAAATGTGGGACAAACTCATTAGCAGTTATGAAGGTAAAGGATGCTAAGCATCAAACCTACAGAGTACAGTTTGAATAGCTAAAGATGAAAGAAGATGAAACTGTTGGAAAATAATTTCTGAGATTTGAATAACTGGTAAATGCAATGAAAGCACTTGGTGAAAAAATTGAGGAACCTTCTTTAGTTCAGAAAATTTTGAGATCTCTACCAGATAAGTTCAACCTGAAGGTCTTTTCTATAGAATAACTTAATGATCTAAAAACCTTGGAGTTTGATCAACTTCTAGGAACATTGACTACATATGAAATGAGAATAGTTAAAGATAAACCCACCTCCAGAGAAGCATCATTTAAGGCAGACAAGAATGAGGATTCTGAGCCTGATGAAATTGAAGAAAAAATTGTGAAGAGACTAAAGAAGGGATCAGGGAAATACAAAGGTAAACTGCCTTTCAAATGTTTCAAATGTGGTAAGATAGATCATTTTTCAAATAAATTTCCTCACAAAATAAATGATCAGACATGTGATGATGAGGAGAAGCACAAACACGGAAATTTCTTTAAAGAGAATAATTTTAAGAAGAAAGTCTTTGTTTAAACAATGATGATGATCCTTCAGATGATGAAGACAATGACTCCTCTATTCAATATAAACTAAATGACTTCATACTTATGGCCAAAGAGGACTATGATAATAAAAGAACAGGAAGTGAGGCTAATGAAGAAGAAGTTTTGGTTGATATGGAAGGAGAACCGATCAGTGCACTGGAAGAGATTGACAGACTCAAAATTAAGAACAGAAAGAAAAAACAATTGTTGATACAGTTCGAGAAAGAAAGTAAACAAACTGATGAAGACTTTGCCCTGCTAAAAGTGGAATTAGAAGAGGCAAAGAAAATCGAGGACATTCTGAAACAAAAATTATTAGAAAAGAAGGCAATATGTAAATCTCTGGAAGAATAAGTAGTGAAAACTAGGAAAGAGTTGGAGAGGTATCAAGCCTTGTATCATCATAATCTTTCAAGTATCAAAGCCTTAGAAGGATTAGCCACCATTTTGAATCAACAAAGGAATCCAAAGCTGAGAATTGGTTTGGGTTATGAAGAGGGATCAAGTAGTGGTCAGCCAAGAAACAAAGAACCTATCAAGATTGTAAAATCCTCAAACATTGACAACAGTCACTCTGCAGAAACAAAGAAAGAAAATAAACTACCAAGAAGGAATGAAAGAAAAAGTACCAGAACTGAATCTGTAGATTAGAGAAATTATCGGCATGAAAGAAATCAACCTCCTAAAAGAAGACAAACTTTTTCCAAGTACCAATGTTTTTTCTATGGATATTGTTTGTTCTATTCTAACTTTGGTCATAAAGCTGTAAACTGTTCTTTAAAATTAAATTATGAGAAATCAAGACATTCAAGGTATAGATATCTACCACAACAAAGAATGAGATAGCCAAGTAACAAACCACCATAGACTGCAAATCACTTGGTGGATGGGAAAAGGACACAAGTTAAACATAACAATCATTATGATCCTTTATTTGACGAACCAGAATGTTACATCTGTCATAACTATGGACATAAATCCGTTGACTGTCACTTAAGAAACTATGAACCAGATTTGAATTCCCCTGCTAAAAATGTTAAGGTTTGGAAGAAGAAAGAAAGTGACAAGTGTGGATTAGTGTTGTCATCTCAAAGACAAATGAACCCTTGGTATATAGACAGTGGATGCTCCAAACATATGATGGGAGACAGAGGTAAGTTTCTATCTCTAAGTGAAAGAAAATCAGGAAATGTAACCTTTGGAAATGATGCTCCAGGTAAAATAAAGGGTAAAGGGATGGTGAGTTTAAGTAATGGAAAAGGAAAATCCCAATATAAATTGCTTGTAGATGGGCTGAAACATAATCTTCTCACTGTAAGTCAAATGTGTGACAGAGGATGTGAAGTGATGTTCACATCCAAGGACTACAGGATAAAGTTTGTAAACTCAGGACAAGTGGTGGCCAAAGGCATAAGGACAGAAAATAATGTATATGTGCTGAAAGAAGATAGAGAAGAGTGTCATCTAAGAAAACATGATGAAATTTGGTTATGGCGTAGGAGACTTGGACATCTAAACTTTGACCACTTAATCAAGCTCAAAAATCTTGAGGCAGTAAAAGATCTTCCAAGAATATCAAAGCCCCAAGATTCTATGTGTAAACCATACCAAGTAGGAAAGCTAACCAGGACACAGTTTAAGTCCAAGAGCTCTACTTCAATAGAGAAACCACTCCAACTAGTTCATATGGATTTATGTGGACCATCAAGACAGGAAGGCACAGGAAAAGAAAACTACTGCATGCTAATCATTGATGATTACTCCAGAATTACTTGGGTTGCCTTTCTCAAGGAAAAAACTGGAGCATTTGAGAAGTTTAAAAAATTTAAGTCTTTAACTGAGAATCAAACAGGCAAGAGGTTAAAGGCAGTAAGATTAGACAGAGGAGGAGAATTTATATCAAGTGATTTCAAGGAATTATGTGATAAGCATGGGATCAAGAGAGAATACACAATCCCAAGAACTCCACAACAAAATGGAGTAGTTGAGAGGAAAAACAGAACAGTGCAGCGAATGGCCAGGTCAATGATGAATGAGAAGAACATTGGTCAAACCTACTAGGTAGAAGAAATACACACAATAGTCCATGTTCTTAACAAAGCCCACCTCAAACCACAAAGTGACAAGACACCTTATGAACTGTGGTATGGGATTCCTGCTTCAATCAAACACTTCAAAGTCTTTGGGAGTAAATGTTACATAAAGAATAATCTTGAGAACCTTGGAAAATATGATGATAGGGCTGATGAAGGTATCTTATTAGGGTATGATACAAACAGTAAAGGATACAGATGCTATAATAAGAGGCCGCATAAAATGGTTGACTATATTGACATAAAAGTTGATGAAGGAATCCCAGCAAGAGAGGTGTACAATAATGAGTCTTCTATAGAGGACACAATTGAAACTGAAGATGAACAGGTCCAAGAATCAGAAAATGAAGACTCTGAATCAGATGAAGACACAGATACTTAGACGGAATCAAATCAGCAGACAAATTCAAATTCCTCCTCCAGAATCACTCAAAAGAATCATCCTGCAAGTCAGATAATCGGTGAAAAAGACAAAGGTGTACAAACCAGGAGAAAGATAATCAAAAACACTGAACAATCACATATAGCTTTCATATCCATGCTGGAACCAAAGAATTGTAATGAAGCTAGCAAAGATGACCATTGGGTTAAAGAAATGAATGATGAACTTGATCAGATTGAGAAAAAAACTACGTGGGAGATGGTTCATAGACCTGAAGGTAAAAATATCATTGGTTCCAAATGGATCTTTAAGAATAAGTTGAATGAGAAGGGACAAGTTGTCAAGAACAAAGCAAGATTGGTCTATAAAGGCTATGCTCAAATAGAAGGACTGGATTTTGATGAAACATTTGTGCTCGTAGAAATATTAGAAGCTATCAGAATATTTCTTGCCTATGCTTTTCATAAAAGGTTTAAAGTCTATCAAATGGATGTCAAGTCAGCTTTTCTAAATGAATAAGTCTATATGGAACAACCAGAAGGTTTCAAACTGTCTAATAACCCTAGCTTAGTATGCAATATGAAGAAAGCTTTATATGGGTTAAAACAAGCCCCTTGTGCCTGGTATCACAGATTGGATATGTATCTCAAAGACAAAGGGTTCAAGAGAGGTACAGTTGACAACAATCTATGTTAATAACCAAATATCATTATAGCATAGAAAAACCTCAGAAAAAGTACTCAACGCCTTGAAAAAGAGATAATTTCAAATTATAAGCCTCTTTGAGGGGGAAACCTCCTTTTACCCCACTTAAATGTTCAAGTACAAGATGATTCAAAATGAAAATGTCTCCTTGGTATATATAGGAGACTAGGAGGTATAATTACAACTAATGGCCTAAAGTTGACATAAATA
>ML777005.1:3664744-3720369 GCA_009831015.1 Picea engelmannii | reverse complement strand
TGGCATGTTGGCCAAGTATCACTTTTGAACCTTGATTTTGAGGTGGTTCTGCTAGACAATATTTCTTCTGTTGTATCTCCCAAGTTTCGGCCCTTCTGGGTATGAAACTTTATTTTATGTAGTTCTATGATATTTCTTCTCTGCAATGCCATAGGTCTGATTAAAATTGGATGTGCCAAGTGGAATTTACGGTAACTTCCCCACAACTTGCCGATTTTTTGCCTTTCCAGGAGATCTCACTTGTATAGTGTGCCCCACACAAAATAATTGATATAAAATTCTGAAACTCACACCAGAAATACTAAAGATTGTCCATGATCCAATTAAACTAGTCCCACTCAATTTGGATACTCTAGGAAGAAGTTATGATTGTTCTACCTAGAACACCTTCTTGAGAGTAGTCAGATACCCTATCTTACACAAGGTGTAATACAAATTTAATATGATCCAGAAGCTGAAACTTTTACCACAAATACCTTACTAATTTATGTAAATAGCCTCTAGAGTTCAGGGTTTGAAATGTTACAGAATAGTTTTTATAGTGAAAATTCTGGAATGACTCATTTTAGGATGATTCCATAGCCCTATCTTGTACAGGTTGTATCTCTGAAAGTATAAGGCCTCAGGAGCTAAATTTTTAACCCAACATACCTTGATTTGTATAATAAATATCCTCCAAACCGTTCCTTCTGAAACATTGTAGAAAACAAGTTATAGTGAAAATTCCAAGCTGTCTCATATGTAGCAGCAAAACCCCAAGACCTTGAGCTCTGATACCATATGTTAAGAACCAAATATCAATATAGCATAGAAAAACCTTAGAAAAAGTAATCAATGCCTTGAAAAAGAGATAATTTCAGATAATAATCCTCTTCAAGGGGGCAACCTCCTTTTACCCCACTTAAATGTTCAAGTACAAGATGATTCAAAATGAAAATGTCTCCTTGGTATATATAGGAGACTAGGAGTTATAATTACAACTAATGGCCTAAAGACAACATAAATAAAATAAAATTACTAATATAATATGCCCCAATTAAGGGGTAATGAGCCAATATTAGGGCTGAACAATCTATATATCAAAATAGAGGATAATGATTTGCTCATCGTGTTGGTCTATGTAGATGGCATCATCTTCGGATGTAATAAGGATTCATTGGTATAATGGTTTGCTTCTGCCATGGATTCTAAGTTTGAAATGTCTATGATAGGTGAACTATCATTTTTTCTTGGTCTACAAATTACTCAGAGGTCTGAAGGGATGTTCATTTCTCAAGAAAAATATCTAAGAGAAATGTTGAAAAGGTTTCAAATGGAAGATTCTAAACCTGTGGGCACACCTATGGTTATTGTATGCAAATTAAGCAAGGATGATGACTCACCTGATGTTGATCAAAGTTCATATAGGTCAATGATAGGAAGCCTACTATACATCACAACATCTCACCCAGACATAATGCATGTTGTTGGAATGGTAGGAAGATACCAGTCTGCACCTAAACAGAGTCATTTGCTAGCTATCAAAAGAATATTCAGATATTTGAAAGAAATAATGAACTATGGCCTATGGTATCCTAAGAATCAGAATTTTCAATTATCAGTCTAATCATATGTTGATTGGGTTAAATGCATGGATGGAAGGAAAAGAATGAGTGGAGGTGCATTCTTCTTAGGAGATTCTCTAGTAGCATGGTTGAGTAAAAAGTAAGGTTCCATTTCTTTATCAACTACAGAGGCAGAGTACATTGCAACTGCTACCTGTTGCACTCAGGTATTATGGATGATTCAGACACTTGCATATTTGGAGGTAAAATATGCTGCACTGATCCCAATTCATTGTGATAACACTAGTGCCATCAGTGTGTCCAAGAATCCTGTATTCCACTCCAAGACCAAGCATATTCCCATAAAATACCATTTTCTAAGAGAGCAGGTCACCAATCAGATTGTTTAGGCCCATTACATTCCAACCACAGAACAAATTGCAGATATATTTACTAAACCCCTAGCCAAGACACCATTTGAATATCTCCGACAGAAGCTAGGTGTCATCCCATCTCACATCTAAGAGAGTCCATCCTGTTAGGAGGAGTTTGTATTGATTGAATATCTGATACCTCCGAAAAATACTACAATAGCTCAGGGGGAGCATGTTTTCTTTGACATTGATTTCAAAGGGGGAGAAAAGAACAGGTCTGGGTGCCTTTGTTGCCATCAATGACAACGGGGGAGATTGTTGGCATGTTTTATAGGTAGCGTATGCTTGTCATTGATGGAAAGTACAACAACGATGATGGCTTGAGTAAAGGTATAATGTGCCAGGCAGGCACCAGAAGTATTTTGGGAAGACAAAGCAGAGCAAGCTTGTGAAGACCAGAAGAGATAGTGCAGAGGTTCATGCAGTGTGTAGTGTATGTGTGTTTGTCATTGATGGCAAATATCATGACTAGCAGCACAATGATGATCGCATGGCAAGATCAGAAGCTAAATTCCATTTCGGGTATCAGAAATAAAGACTCCATTTCGGAGTTCCGGATACCGAGAGTTGGAGAAGTCAAGAGTCGAGACTCTTCATCATAGGAGTACTGAAGTGCTGAAGTGTGAAACACTGAAAATCCTGAAATAGGCACATCAACCAGAGTTTCGAATACCGGGAGTTGGAAGAGTCAAGATTCAAGACTCTTCATCACAGGAGTCCCGAAGTGCCGAAATGGAAAATGCCAAAAATTTTGAGATAGGCACATCAACTAGAGTTTCGAATACCGGGAGTTGGAGGAGTCAAGAGTTGAGACTCTTCATCATAGGAGTCCCGAAGTGACTAAATGAAAAATGCCAAAAATCTCGAAACAGGAACATCAACCGCAGTTTCGGATACCGAGAGTTGGAGGAGTCAAGAATCGAGACTCTTCATCACAGGAGTCCCGAAGTGCCGAAATGGGAAATTGTGAAAGTGTTGTATGGATAAGAGCTTGGTCACCACCAGTGGGCACATCATTGAAGAGATATAGAGAAGAGATCGAAGAGGCAAACTCCATTTAAGAGGTTGGGACATGGAGAGTTGAGACGACTCATCATAGAATCCCTGAAACATGAAATGCGAAATGTTTGTTCAGAATTGGCCCCTGGTCATAACCTATGGTCACATCGACGAAGGCTCAAGGGAGGAGGTAGCACGAAGCTAATATCCATTTCAGAGATCAAGACTTGGAGAGACGAGATGCCTCACCATAGGAATGTCGAAATGTCGAAATGGTGAAATAAGCGCAAGACCCATCATTTATGATCCAACGGTGCAAGTTATTTAGGAATATGATTGAAGGGATATTGTTTCTCTTCATAGTTATTCGATTAGTGGAAATTCAGTTGCTGATGCGGTTTTTGGAGGTTCACAATGTAACTGCTAGAAATGATTGATTTTTTCTGCCAGAGGACTCGAAGAGACTTCAGGGTGATCGCCAGAGAAGCTGAAGAGTCTCAAGGCATTTTCCAGTGGAATGAAGACTATTCAGGAGGTGACTGACAGATGGAAGAGCATTGAAGCCTATAACTGCAACATATAGGATGAGATCGACTGTGACAGAGAAGATGAAAAGTCTCGACTGGTAGACAGGCTAAGGAATCTCAGCATAACACCCAATGATGATGGACACATGGGTTTAACAGCCAGAGAAGCTGAAGAGTTGCAATGATGATGAGGTAGAGGATTCGACATGAGTAGAACATGCATAAAAAAGAGAGTGTGTTGATGCTTGAGTGAGCGAAGCAGAGAAAAACTTGAAGTGGTAGTGAACAACCCAATGAACAGAACTGTGGCACGTTGGAGATCATGCAGAGGCACTGTGCATGGAGGACGAAGAAGGTGCACAGATAGTATAAATACATAGAACAGAGAAGAGATGGGTGTTTCTGTTGAGAGGGATTTATGCGCGTAGAAGGAGGCAGAGTGCAATGGTCGAAATGCACAGAAGATGAATGGTGCATTGAAGGGACATGGCGCACAGAGCATAAAAGGAAGAAGAAGATAAAGCGTAAGGAGAGTGTGAAAGACGAAACTGATGTAGGTAGAGCAGAGTAGTGTAGCAGAACAATAATAATACTGGTAAGCCATTGATAAATATTGTATCACTATGATAAACTTGTATATAGAAAACTCTATATTTCAGGGTGGTAGGGAGGTGCTAGGGAGGACTTTTTTCCTCAGAGGTTCAAGTGGGTTCTTGAACATAGGGAGTTGTAGCTTCCATTTTGTTGCATCCAGAAAAACCAGGGTGGAAGGGTGGTGCAAGGGAGAACATTGGTTCTCTGATATATAGGTCAGTGCCTATATAACTGGAAGTTGTTTCTTCCATCGAGTTGGTGCTGGAACTCTTAGGGAGTTGGTGCTTCCTTCTAGTGGGCGATAGAGAAACCAGGGAGTCGGTGCTTCCTTCTAGTGGGTGCTAGAGAATCTAGAGAGTTGGTTCTCTCAGTGAGTAGCAGCTTGCAAAATAGAGGTTGTAGCCTCATTATGAGTTGGTTCTCATAAGTATGATAATGTAAAGAATGTAAATATTACTTATCATATAAAGAAGAAGAATTTTTTACCCTTTATGGGTTTCCTCAGGAAATATATGTCTTTGTATATTTCATATGTGTGAATGATTCTGAATGTTATATTGCTTACTTCCCTTCATTATTTTGATTGACATTAAGTGTTCTGCAAAGAGTTTAAAATAAGAATAATTGTTTAAGCATGGTAACAACTGATTCACACCCCCCCCCCCCATCAGTTGTCCAATAGTTACATCCATAGATTCACTTCCTCACATTCTCTACAAAAAGATAACTTGAGAGATATATATTCAATGAACTTGTGTGTGTACAAATGAGATGATTATTCAGGTGTATTTATACTTTTCCAAGTGACTTATTTCCTTAACTTTAGGGCTATCCTATACATTCTTGTTATAACCATTTTACCCTTTAATTAAGGATTTTTAACTTATTTTTGCAACCATTTAAGGTCTTCACAACCATTCTTCAAGGATTTCAACTTCAAGAGGGAATAACTCCTCAACCATGAGGAACCAACCATATGGCATACCACCTACCATTGGAAATGGCACGACAGGGACTATCCATCTATGAGGGTTTTTCATGTACTTGTAATGTTATTCAACCTTCGGGCCTCATGACCACACCTCTGGGATTCGTGTAGACTTCTTCAAAGCATCTTCCCATGAGGGCCATGCTCAGAGATACACCATAAGGGACCACTTTGGAGACTTATTCAATTATACCCATTACTTAGAGTGTAATATTCCAGATATAAAATAGTATGAAAAACAGAAATAATTAGCTAGAAATGGTATATAAGCAATGATATAACCATAACAACACCACAATAATACCAAAATAATACCATAATAACACCAAAAAGAGCATTTTGATTACTAAAAGAAATGTTCACTTGCCTCTTCGAGGGGGAAATATCCAGCAATGTAGAGCTCTATTACAATAATATCCAAGACAAAACTTATCATACCCTCTACTCCTAATTATACTAAATATTTCTATCAAAAGAACAATCTAGAGGAAGATCCTTCTAGAAGAAGAAACTTCTATTAGATCTTCTTACATTTGACTTATTCTTCCTTATTGTTAGGCCTCATTAATATTGACCTTTATTACATGAAAATATATTATTCTACCTACATGAGGGGTTAGGTCCCTAACATGTCCTCCCCCTTAAAAACAACCTTGTACTCAAGGCTTGAGATGATGAAATTGGTGTAGAATGGTACTTTGTTCCCAAGTGGAATTTGCTAGAGTTGTATCATTCCACTGAACTAACACTTCCTTGATGGTTTTCTGATGCAGAAGAACCTGACACTGGTCCAAAACTGCTTGTTTCTGTAGCCAAATGGAGCCTTCTTCATCCAACTCGGGAATGTTGGTTTGAGTTTGGAACTTACTTCCAATCAACTTCTTTAAGCAGTAAACATGAAAAATAGGATGGGGCTTAGAATGGTTGGGAAAAGCTAATTAATAGGCCACCTGTCCCACATTCTTGAGAATGGTATAAGGACCATAAAATTTGGGCGCCAATTTCTGACAATGGTTAGCCTTGAGGGAGTTTTTCTTGTAAGGTTGCAGTCGAATAAACACCTGATCTCCTTATGAAAATTGATGTTTAGAGAGAATTTGATCTATTTGTTGCTCCATGCGATTCTGGGCCTTGACCAAATTCTCTTTGAAGGTGCGAAGAATAGCCTCTCGAACTGTAAGCGTTTGTTCAACCACATGGACCTTCGAGACACCTAGAAAGTATGAGAGAACTTAAGGTGGATTTTTTCCATATACCACTTCAAAAGGATTCATGCAGGTAGGTGTATGGTAAGATTTATTGTACCACCATTCAGCTAGTGGTAACTGTTGAGCCCACTAATTTTTCCTTTTCGATGCAAAACACCTCAAATATGTTTCCAAACACTTGTTGATAAATTCATGTTGACCATCATTATGGGGATGATACGTTGTGCTGAGATGCAATTGGGTGCCTTGTAGCTTGAACATTTCTTGCCAAAAATTGTTGGTGAAATTTGGTTCGTGATCAAAAACAATAAAATGAGGCATTCCATGAAGCTTGAAGACCTCATCCATGAAAACTTGAGCCACAGTGGAAGTTGTAAATGGGTGTTGAAGAGAAAAAAAATGAGAATACTTCGAAAGATGATCAACTACCACCTTGATGATTGATTTATTGCCCGATTTAGGTAATCCTACAAAACAATCCATAGAGATATCTCGCCAAATAGCAGGTGGAAACGGAAGCGGTTGTAGTGTGAAAAGAGATTTGACTGTTTTTCCCTTGTTTTGTTAACAAAACATCACATTCAGCCACAAAATTGTGAACATCATGTTTCATACCATCCTAAAAGAAAGAACATTTGACCCGGTCATAGGTTTTGGTAAACCCTGAGTACCCAGTGGTGGGTGTAGGATGAAGCTCAGAAAGTACCGTGGATTTAATTTTTGACTGTTTACTTAAATACAAATGACCTTTGTATTGAATCTCATCATTGAGACAAGAGTACCCTTGGGAGACTGGAGAATTGGCCTGCAATTGTTATATCACATGAAAAATTTTGGGATCATGTAGCCATTCCCAAAGAAAAACTTGGATCCAATTGGGTACAATGAAGGAGAGAGAGAAAGGGACCCTTCAGCTTCATATTTTCTAGAAAGTGCATCAGCAACCACATTTTCTTTGCATTTCTTCTAAATGATCTCATAATCATATCCAAAGAGCTTAGTCACCCATTTTTGTTTCTTTGGGGAGGAAAGATGTTGTTCCATAAAATACTTGAGGCTTTGATGATCTATCCTAATTTGGAAGCGTTGCCCCAATAGAGAAGGGCGCCAAATATCCACAACAAGCACAATAGACAAAATTTCCTTTTCATAGATTGATTTTCCCAAATGTCACTTTGACAATTTTTTGTTGGTAAAGTCCAAAGGTCGACCCTATTGCATAAGGATGATGCCAATTCCTTTCCTGGAAGCACCACATTCCAAGACAAAGGTCTTTGTGAAATCAGGAATGGCTAGGACTGGAGTGGTGCACATCGCCATATTCAAGGTTTGAAAATCTTGAGCAGTTGTTGGAGTCCAAGTGAAATAATTCTTTTTAAGGAGAGGAGTGAGAGGTGTCGCAATATTTCAATAATTCTTAACAAACTTGTGATAATAACCTGTTAAACCCATAAATCCATGAAATATTTTGAGAGTATTTGGGTGAGGCCAATCTTGCATAGATTCAATATTATTGGGATCCACCCTGACATCGGCCTTGCCAACAAAATGACCCATGTACTCACATTTTGAGGTGCCAAAGGAACAATTAGATTGTTTGAGGACATATATTGGGAGGAAGGCTTCCTGGGACAAGGGGAATGGAATTATAATGAAGAACATGGGAAGGAGGGAGTCCCTGGGGAGTGGAAAAAACCACTTTATGTTTTGAGAGGATAGATTGGAGGTCCTGCGACACAAAAGGTGTCTCAATGGATTGTATGGCATGGAGTTGGGACATAATTCTAGAATGACCTTTTTTTAGCAGATTTTCCATGAAATGGGAACTAATGATCTCTGGGGAACTAACGGTGATTACTTGGAACTTATATTATTGGCCCTCCTAGTTGAATTGCATGGTTAATTTTTTGGGATCTTATTTTTGTTGATTAGAAGTTGTGCAAGGAAGACTACAATCCCAATTTTGGTCAAACACAAGTTGTGCAAGACACAAAGGAGTTGGAAAGAAGAGCAAGGGAGGAAAAATAAAATGGTTGGAAAGAAGGACAACACAACACCAACAAGGAGAAAGAAGTTATAACATAACAATAATAAGAAAGCATGCGAAGTCTCAAACCAGTAAATCCCAATTGGGTTATATATAAGGGATGAATATGATTGTAAAGGTTTTGAGTTTTTGTATTAATGATATAGGTATTGTTGATTCTGAGAAGGTTCGGGTTCTGTGTTATTTTCCATTTGAGGAAAAGGGGTAGCTAGAATTATAAGAGTCAAGGTTTTTGGAACCAGAACAGAATTGTAACCGAGTTATGTCTTGATGTAATTTTGGAAGAGCAAGGGTTCTGGTTAACCTTGTCTCTCAGTAGCAAAGTTTTATTGTCAAGCTCTAACATGATCAAGTTGTGTTTGTATCTAAGTAGAATCATGTAATTGAGAAGATCCATATGATGTTTGTTTGCATAAGGGTATACCCAAGGTTCAACACTCAAGAGCACACCAACAAGCCCTAACTACCGGCCCTTTTGGAAACACCTGCGAGGCAGATGCAGTCTCACCCAAAGTAACAATAGGGGGTTGTAGGACACAAGTGTCTACAACGAGAAGGAATGAAAAGGGGATCTATAACAACAACACACATCAATCTAGTGATTCCTTATCTCCTTTAATCCTACTGCACAAGATATGTCTCAGATCTACCACAATAATGCAATAACGGAATAAAAGAAGCAAAATAAAATAGCATAAATCACACATAACACAAGATATACGTGGTTCACCCTCTCCCTAGGGATACATCCACAGAAATGTTCTTTATAATATATTATATGAAAGCATACAGTTCTATCTATTCTCTTAGCTATAATATCTTCTCTCTTTCCCTCTTCTCTCTTTCTCCCTTCCCTACTCACCCAGCTACATGATGATCTTCACACCCAGCTGAAGATATTACAATACAGACTTATCTCACTGTTCAATGCTTCTTTTTCTCACAACAATAATCACTCATATTCACATAATAGAACCCATCCTAGTTCCTCTTGAACTTTATTTATACATTACAATAGCTCACTGACAACCTTAGGCTGAGACCTAAGTGTCAAAACCCTAGGTGTCTAAAAACCCTAGGTCAACTTGACCCGTGTTTTCAAGGATTCATCAGCCTGTCTTTCCTTATTTATTGCGCGGTGCTCCAAAGAATCGAACGATGGATTTTTCCTCTTACTGAGTTGTCCAAGATTTGTCTTCCTTTCTTATCTATCATCCTCAATCTCCTCATCCAATGACTTTCTTTCTCTTACTTCGCTCCGTCTTTTTTTCTCTTATGCTCACTTCGACCCAGTATCAGTCACTGTGCCTTCCACGCCATTCACATTCCGTATTTTATGCCTTAATATTTTCTTACCTCCATAAAAAGGGCCAATAAGTCCCCAACACTCACCTCTGACTCATCCTAAGGCACTTCAGATATGATCCTTCTGTTTTTCTTCAAATTCAGGCTGCATGGAGCAACCTGTAATTTCTGCTCTCTAGTGCCCCACTGTTTGCAGACTATCTTTTATGTGTCTAGTACCCAGTTTCAACAACACCTGATACCTGGACCCTTTTCCTTATTCTTTTAGTGAGAGATGCAAGGAAACTTGTTGTCATAATACAATTTCAACCGGCTCCCGTTCACCAAACCTTCTTTCTATTCTCCATTCAAAGTCTTCAACTGCACAAATCCTCCTTCTGTGACATAGGAAACCTCATATCTCCCCATCCAATGTGTTTTGAGCTTCCCTGGATGATTTATGAATTTTTTGTCATATACCAGTACCAGATCTCCTTTCTTGAATGATTTCTTCTTGATGTGTCTGTCATGGTAAGCATTTTCTCTTTCCTTTTGAACTTGTTGATGGAATCCTACAATAAATCTGTCTTCTTCAAGTTCAACCAACTGCGTAGGCCTCTCTTGAACAACGCCAACATCATCCATATATGTAAATGCTGCAATCCTTAAGCTAGGAACTGAGTATTCCATGGGCACAACTTCTTCTAGACCATAAACCAACTTAAAGGGGGTCTGCATTGTTATTTTATTACAAGTGGTTCTATAAGCCTATAGTACTGCTGGTACTCTCAAATCCTAGTCATCGATGTTCACACTGCAAATCTTCATTAGCGTTGTCTCCAAGATCTTATTGAATGCTTAAACTGTCCCATTCACTTGTGGATGGTAGGGTGTGCTCTTCTGATGATGAACTGCAAATTCCTCAGTCAAGGATTCAATGGTCTTATTGATTAAATGTGTGCCTTGATCACTCATAAGGATCTTCGTGCATCCAAACCTGGTTATGATTTCATCAAATATGAAGTGTGCAGTTGTAGTTGCAATACAATCTTTAACTACTCTTGCTTCGACCCATCTGGTCAAGTACTCTGTCGCAGTGACTATGTATCTGGCTCATGTGCACTTCCCTGGTGGTTTTATAGGTCCCATGAAGTCAAGGGCCCATTTCTCAAAGGATTTTAAGTTTAGATGGGGTGCTAATGAAATTTCATCTCTTCTGGACTGTTTCCCAACTCTTTGGTATACGTCACAGGCTCTATAGTAGTCTTTAGCATCTCTGTGTAAAGTAGGCCACCAGAGACAAGATCTAATAACCTTCTGCGATGTTTCTTTTCATGCGTAGTGTCCTCCTATGATGCCTTCATGAGATTCTACTAAAATCAGTGGTATTTGTGCTTCCATAACACATCTCCTCAGGATCTCATCAGGTCCCATATTGTATAGTTGTCCATCTGTAAGTGAAAAATATGCAACGCGCACTACCAATTTTTTCTTCTGAATGAATTTGTACTCACGAGGTGTTATCCCTTTGGACAGGAACTGAAATATCTCTGCAAAGTGATCATCAAACTTCATGATGGCCAACAACTGTGCATCTGATAGTGTATCCTCCAAACTAGTAGGTTTCTCTCCATGTTCCAACCTCGACAAATGTTCAGGTCCTTTGTTCATCCTACCTGGTTTTACTACAATCTCAAAGTCATATTCCTAAAATAGAAGAAGACATATGCATATTCTTCCCTCCAACACTGGCTTGTTGACTAGGTATTTCGGCAGAGAGTGGCCAATGAACATTTTAAAGTGTCCTCCTAATAATTAGTGGAGAAATTTCTACAATGCGTACACCATGGCTAACCCTTCTCTCTCAATGGTAGTGTAATTAATATCAGTTGTTGATAGCTTCCTGCTAGCAAAGGCTAATGGGTGGTCAATGTATCTTGCACCCAGTTGTGCTAACACAACTCCTAATGCAATAGAGGATGCATCGACATGCACGTGAAATTCCTTGCTCCCATCTAACCAAATAGGTGCAGTAACCATTTTCTGTTTCAGTGTGTCAAAGCTCTACTAGCATTCTTTCATCCATTGAAACCAACAATCTTTCTTCAAAAACTTCTCCATGGGTGTTGTGACCTATGCATAGCCTTTAATGAAATTCCTGTAGTATCAAGTATGTCCCAGCTTAGTGCACAGCTGTTTGATTGATGTATGAGGGGAAAAATGAACTATAATGGAAATCTTAGATGGATCTACCAGCAATCCCTTCTTATAGACAATATGGCCTGGCAACACTCCAAAGGGTGAAAATAAGATGCACTTCTTCAGGTTTAGGGAAATCTGACATTGCCTGCACTTATCCAAAATCAGTATTAAACATTAAATATGATTTTGCAACAGACTAAAAAAAATCCAATCATCAAAATAGGCTTCCATAAATTTATGTAAAAACTCCTTGAATGCTTCGACCACCACCCTATAAAATATGGTTGGTGCATTCTTCAATCCAAATGACATCACTATGTACTAGTAACATCCCCATTCTATTTCAAATTTGGTCTTATAGCAATCCTCCTTGGAAATCTGGATCTTATGGTATCCTGAAAATCCATCAGTGAAGGAGTAGAATTCTTGTCCTCCCACATTATCTAACACTTCATCAGTAAATGGTGTAGGGAATGGATCATGTAGACAAGCAACATTCAGCTTCCTGAGATCTACACAGATCTTGATTTCTCCAGTCTTCTTATCCTGCACCACCATAGGGCTAATCCATTCTGACTCTTCAACAAGTTCTATGATTCATGCTTCCAACATTCTGTCTAATTCGATCTTCACTTTATCCTTGTATTTAGGGTTCAATCTGTAGGGTCTCTATTTGACTGGCCTTGCATATGGCTTCAAGGGGATATTCATCTCTCCCATGGGTCCTTTAATGCCCTTCATATCAGTTAAATTGGTTGAAAACAAGTCCTAATATTCATGCAGTAACTCTGTGATTTTGTCAGTAGTAGAAGTATCCCAATAATCTCCAACATTTTCAAGATTAGGTGTGTTATCCATTCCAATATTGACTTTCTTGATTTTAATTGGATTTCCAATGAAGGGTAGCACAAATCCTGGTCCCTCTATGTCTTTATGTCCTTCTGTTTTGTTGATGTTCACCTTCCTAGGATCATTGTCTTCGTCAGCATTGATATTGTAATAGCCTTGCAGTTTCTGAAGAGGCGTAGTCCATTCATCCTCTTCTTTCTCTAAAGGGAGGATAGGTGCTTCCTCAGATACTTTCTGTCTCACAATCTGTAACACTTGATCCATTGTAGGATATTGGATTTCAAATAAAAAGGTAGTTACAAAGTTCTGAGTCATACCTTCCCAATCTGCAGCGATGAGGCGCAGTTCTGCTTGAAGGTACCAATTGATAGGGGTTGTGTCCAGCGTGTTAATGAATTTTTGTACCCACTTCTCTTGAGGAATGCTGCTCTAGGATTCCTCCCAACCTCTCACATGGTCCTTCGAACAACTTCGACTTGTGAACCTAACTTCACAGCCTTCTACTTGTTCTGAAAACCAAGTTGTCATCAAAGTGTGACAATGTACCCAATCTGTAATGTTGTTTTTGTGTGGCCCCCACCATCTTGATAGAGTTGCTTTCAAGGACTCATCCAGTGCCAAAAAAATTTGTTGTATTGGTACAATTTTTTCAAATTATAACAAGAAATCTTCTAAATGGTTTAGACCATCAAAGGTGGACAAGTTACTTAATATTGTTCCAATCCAGTGAACTTCTCTAGTTAATCTAGCACATCTCCTTGTAGATAATTCATGCATTTTGTTCTGCCAGTTCTCCAGTGCTTCTACTAAATCTGATGAACATGTGTCACCACTTTGCCAGATTAAATTCCCATATGTTGTAGGATTAATGTAATCATGTTGTCCGATTGTTAATTTGTATATGTTTTCTAAATCATATGCACAATATTCTTATTTTATGGGCTTTGTGTATCTAGGACCTTCATCAGGATCCAAAGGTGCGATGACCCTAAGGCCATCACCTTCAAATGTCATTCTTCTTTACTTTAAATCAACCACAGTGGCATTTTTGAAAGCCCAGCCAATTCCTAACAACATAGGGTAAGGACAACTATCATCAACTATTCAATCACCTCAAAGTCTACAAATGTCCTTACTCCCTCAATGTCTATAGGGACATGTTCCAATCTTCCGAAGGGGCTCATAGCTTGTTGATTGGCCATCCTAAGCTTTATGGGGGAATATATCAACTTAGGTTTTCCCATCAATGCCTAAGTCTGCTTCATCATGACATTGACCTCCGACCCTAAGTCAAGGACCACATAGTCTATATCATGCTCTCCATTTTGAGCATTCAGGTGTAGTTCCTTATTTGTCCTTCTCTTTTTAGATATTTTGTGTACTTCTCTACTCAACAAGGGATCTACCTTCCCTAGATCGTATTGTCTAATCAAGTTTTGTAGCTCTTATATAGTGCTCTCATCCTTTATCAAATTAATGCAAGTACATAAAAATTCCATGAGCTTACTTACCTCTTTTCCTTCTCTTGGCAAAGTGGACTAATCAAAGGCCAGGGGCATTCCACATTATATTATTTCTGGTCGAGCCTTTGATGAAGAAGCCTAATCTCTCTCGAATTCTTTTCTTGCTTCCTCAAATGTTTGTTTCTCTTTATTTGGATCAAACTCTTATGTCTTTTTTGTAGCTTTTTGGACTCCTTATTGTTCTGTAGTCTTCCCTTGGGTCTCTCTATCTTCCCCTGTAGCAGCACCTCCTCTAGTGATAACAATGACTCTGGGATCCACTCCGTGAGGTTCTTCTATGATTAGATGTACTTGTTGGTTTCCTCCTCATCTTTCCTGAAGTTTGGTTAACAACGAAGGACAATATTCTATGACATGTTCAAATGAGTTGCAGTAACTAGAAGTGGTACAAGTGTTATGGCAGTCCCTTTCCAAATGTCCTAGCTATGTGTAGTTATAACAAATGATTTGACCTCTACCTCGACCCATACCTCTTGCCCATCCTCTTCCTCTGAATCCAACACAAGGGTTGAAGTTTCCTCTTCCTGGGGAATTATATTGCATAGTGTTCCCTTCTTACTGTACTTCACCTTGAATCTTGTATATGTCCCTTGACCTTTCATGCATAAGTTCATAGGACCTACAATCCCTATCATCATGCCCTACCAACTTACAAAACTTGCAATACATATTTGTGGGTGTCTGAGCATATTATTTCATGTAATAGCATTCACCGGGGTGATGTATTTTCCTACATACCTCGCACCAAGGTAGAGTAAATTTCTTCAAAGGGCTCGAAGCTCCAGATTCCAAGTACTCGTGGAATAGGGGACAATTCTCCTTATCATGGCCTTCTGATTTGCATCTGATACACCAGATGTATTCTCTTTTATCTTTTCCCTTGTCTTTCTTCATATCTTCGACCTGTAGTGATAATCTAGTTAGCTGACTCAATATTTGACTTATACCTAAGCTAGATTCTCCCACAGGGGATGATTCTAACTTCATGGAAATCTCCAATTCCTCAGCTTGCAAAGATATCTTCTATTGCATAAGAGGAACTCTGATGTGTGGTAAGAGGGTGGTAATGAACCATTCCTTTTTCTTCTCATCTAGGATATGAAAATTTAGTCAGCCCATTAAGGTTTTAAACCTCTGATCAAACTCCCAAACAGGTTCATCTACTCTTTGCTTGATTTCTTTCAAATCTATAACGCATTGTGACTTCAACTTGGGTTTTTTGAATTATGAAACCAATGCATTCTTGATCTCATTCAATGATTTAGGCTATCCAGTTCCTTGGACAAGATTAATATACCAACTCAGTGCGCAGTCTCTCAGGGTAGTACTAAACTAAGCGTGTTTAACAGCTTCATCAGTGACATTCTTAATACTCCATACAACTTCACATAGAAACCAATGATGATCAGGATATTTAGATCCATCTCCTTTAAAGGAAGGTAATCTCATCTCATCTGTCATAGATCTTCCTAGGTTTCCTGACTGAGTGTGTGTTGAACCACTTGTACCAATTCTCTGAGTGCTCTAATAAATTAGGTTACTTTAGTTATTTAATGTTGTTGAAACAATAAGAGGATTAATAGTACTTACTTCAACGATCTACGCAGTCCCTGAAGTTTCTAGCTCTTCTAGGTGAGTTTCTTTAGTATTTTCTTCTCTTGGCCCAATAGACCTTAAATGTTCTTCACTCAGTAGCTCTTCCTCCTCTCCATTATAAAACCATTCTTTTTGTACAAGAGGTTCGTGATCTTGCTCAAACAAGTTCACTAAGGGGACTTCACTGAAGGTCCTTCCACTGCATGTATGTACAACCTCTATGTCATTGTCACTGTCCGGATTCTTGAATATTAGATTTTTAATCTAACCCACTACTATATCTTCAAGATGTTCTTCTCATGCAATAGAATCTTGATCTTCAACTTCAGAAATTGTAAAAAGTATCCTCTAGGTCCCTTAAAGAAATATATCTTTGCTTGGCTATACGATTCCACTCTGTCAACAAAAAACTCAATGATATACCCTCCGATGGTACTATCAAACCAATGATCTACTTCTCTTGACATGATGTTATCAACTCTCTTGACCTTCTTGATCATCGCTGACGTCCAAACCACAGGTGACCTAGATCTGATCTCTAACTAGGTATCGACTAACCTGGCTAACCACTTGTATACCTCCTTATGAATCCCTCCAAAGAAAATCTTGTGTATATCAGTAAAGATATAACTTCCCAAACAGTCCTTGGTGCTAAGCTGAGGGTTCTTATTCTAGGATTTTGCAAAGTCCTTTTCTTGTTCTTCTATCCACTTCTGAATCTTTGTCTTCGATTGAAACCACCTTGAAATTCCCTCAATAAGATCTCAGTCTTGGAAAAGGTACCATTTGTTGGCACATGAGAAGACTTATGGTTCAACACTCAAGAGTGCACCAACAATCCATAACTACCGGCCCTTTCAGAAACACCTGCGAGGCAGATGCAGTCTCACCCGAAGTAGCAATAGGTGGTTGAAAGACATAGGTGTCTACAACTATGAAAAGGGGATCTAGAACAATAACACACAGAAATCTAGTGATTCCTTATCTCCTTTAAGCCTATTGTGCAAGCTATGTCTCATATATACCACAATAATGAAATAACAGAATAACAAAAGAAAAAGAAGATAGCATCAATCACACATAACACAAGATATACATGGTTCACCCTCTCCCTAGGGATACATCCACAAAATTGTGCTTTATAATATATTAGATGAAAGCATATAGTTCTATCTACGCTCTTAGCTAGTAGATCTTTTCTCTTTCCCTATTCTCTCTTTCTCCCTTCCCTGCGCACCTAGTTGTAGGATGATCTTCGCACCCAGCTGAAGATCTTAAAATACAGACTTCTCTCACTGCTCAATGCTTCTTTTTCTCACAATAATCACTCATCCTCACATAATCGAACCCATCACAGGTCCTCTTGACCTTTATTTATACATTACAATAGCTCACCGAAAACCTTAGGCCAAGACCTAAGTGCCAAAACACTAGATACCAAAACCCTAGGTGTCTAAAAACCCTAGGTCAACTTGACCCATGTTTTCAGGGCTTTGCCAACTTGTCTTTCCTTCTTTCTCGCATGGTGCTCCAAAACATCCAACGATGGCTTTTTCTGCTTGCTGAGTTGTCCAGGATCTATATTCCTTGTTGATCTGTCATCCTCGATCTCCTCGTCCAATGGATTTCTTTATCTTACTTCACTCTGTCTTTTCTTCTCCTCTTCTCACTTCGACCTAGTATTAGTCACTGTGTCTTATGTGTAGTTCGCATTCCATATTTTCTACCTTAATATTTGCTTACCTCCATAACCAAGGGCCAACAATGTTAATACAAAGAGACCCAAATTTTGAAATTATTATGTTTTCTTAGTATTAAAATGTCATGAATGTTGATTCGTATTATCTTGATGTCATATATGCTTAATTGGATATAGTTTCTCTATGAATGCAATGCAACTCTATTTTCTGTGATCTGAGTTAGGAATGTTCACACAGTTCTAGGTTTAATCGATCTTGCGCAAGACTAACAAAGATCCTTAGAATGTATGGATTTTTCTAAGCATTCTCCTTACCCTTACCTATCTTCTTGTCTTGGTTGTGCTTCGAGTGAGACTTCTTCTCTCTAGAGGAGATGAAAATGACATCGCTCTAGAATACCTTGGTACCTTTTGTTGCTACCATGAGAAGGACCCTGGTCTGATCAAATTTGCGCTAACAAAATGGTTATGTTGCCGAGACCTGCGTTAAAAGGGAACATGTAGGGAGAATGCTTCCATGGATTCACTGATCTGATATTCACTAGTGCTTGGAGAAACATTGTGATGCCTTCATATGGAAAGAAGCAGAGCTATGAGGAAAATATGTGAAAGATACATGAGAGGTTGTATTTTACTCAGAAATATCGAGTGATTAGTAGGAGATATTTTGGTTTAAGTTTCTAGAAGAAATATTCCATTGGATAGATAGGCTCTAATAAGCTCTGGAATTCCAAGAACGAGTCAAGAAGACTTGTTCTCGGGATACATAAAAAATTGCATCACTTCATCGGTTGGATTGTACAATAATGTGAGCGATCGATTTCTGGCTCAATACAACTCTATAAGGATACATTATTGAATTTGCAGCTGAGAACCATCAATATTTTTCATGGGAAGAAGTGGATTTCAAGAAAGATGAAAGGGAAAGACTATTGAGATAAATCCCCCTGTGGATTAAGGTTTTCTTGATGGAGGAGAGGATGCTGACTATTTCCTTGATTGAGATGGTAGCCTAAACATCCTTGCTTGGGGTGGTGTGATTTTGGGGTGGAATCATGGCTTGAGAGAGGGGAGGGGGTTCTTTGAAAAAAGAGGGAGCTGCAAGAAATGGACTCAAGGGATGAGAGATCCTTGAAAAGAGTCACCATAGTTGAGAAATGGTGGTGTGGTAAGATAAATAAAGCAATGAAACAATCCATGAAGTTTCATAAAGAATTTGGATCAGGAGAAGTCGAGGAAGGACATAAGGAAGAGTTGCAAAAGATGAGAAGATAAGAAATATTATCCAGACAAATATTAAGTGAGAGAGAAGCACAAAGAGAAATAAGTCCCCAAGAGAGTGGACAAGAAGAAGAAGGTGTAGAAGCATGGGAAAAGGAATCCAACATGGATCTTGCAGAAGAAAGAGAATATTCAGCCCTGATACCATGAAAGATCAGGAATTCGGTTGAAGAGACTGCTCCAGAGAATGAGAATGAGATCCCCCAGATCAAAGAAACCCACCCTGAAGCTAGTGGCACCAACCTCAAATCACCCGTACCCCAAGTGTCTTCTATACCAATGGTAAATTCTATACTACCTTCTTATGATATTCATATTCCATTACAGTCAGTTAGTCAGTCACAATCGGTAAGTGTGAATACTGGGAGGATATTGGGATCCCTTAGTAGATCGCAACCAAGACCGTTAGGTTTTATCTTGATAAGAGCAGTAAGATCAACAATTTTTGGAAATGTAGAAGGTTTGATTGCTCAATACCTATAATTCTGGGGTAAAGGACACGAGGATGTTAAGCAACATTAGTTTCTATGTGAAGCAATCTGGAGGTCCAGAGGGACTCTAAACGCAAATAAATTGGTCGAATTCCAGACTACCTTGAGAGGTCGTGGTCTCAAATGTTACATGAAGTATATTGAGCTAGGAGTGTTAGGAGCACAAGGACAAGCCTTTACACTTGTCCAAGTACAGATAAAATTCATAGCAAAGTTTAAGCTACCTCATTCTGAACAACAAGTTATGTCTGAGTTGCACAAAATTCAACAGAGGGAAGGTGAATCGACCTGGGAATATAGTCAGAAGTTTAAATATGTTATAGGGAGGCTAGCGCATCCAATTCATGAGGATCATCAAAGAGAATGATATATCCATGGATTTATACCTCTGACACGGATTTTTTTAATGAAACAATGAATATCCACTTTGATAGATGCCTTGGAACAATCAATGAAGATTGAAGCCATGGCAGGATATCCGGGGAGACTGAGAGTGACCAACCCCCCCAATAGATGCAAATTTGGCACAACTATAAGGACACATATCGATACTGACAGAGAATATTCAATAATTAAAGATACCTAGACCAGGACGACCCCAAGTCTGGTGTACCAGATGCTACACAAAGGGACATCTGGTGAATGAATTTCCACGGATGAGGGGAATGGGACCTCCTCAGAATAAGATGGGACCTTCACCAAGACCCATGGGAGGAGTTTTGAAAGTATCTGCGATTTTACCATTCCATACCCAACCCCATATCATGCTTTTCCAGGTAATCAAGTATTTTCGTCAGTTGAGTACTGCGAGATCAGTCTAACTCATGGGCATGCACCAAGGAAATGCCCTATTATTCAAAAGTATTCTACTATACCAAATACAGTACATTGTGAGTTCTACACATCTACCATGCATGCTACCAATCAGTGTAGAGAATTGGATGTACTTGCAGACAAACTGGATTGAACATCATTCAGGGTGAATGAAACCCCTCAGGGACCAGGAATAGGTCGATGAGGTGGAGCTGGAGGAGACTTCATAGGAGGAAAAACCGAGGGAAGAGGACCAAGTATATTCTAAAATTGTGATGAGAAAGGTCACATGACTAGGGATTGTCCTCATTCGAGGTGACCATGGTGCTCTCACTACAGAACCAATGGGCATGCAATTGAAGACTTCCTAGAGATAATTGAGAAATTGGAAGATCGGGTACAACAATGAGGAGATAATATCATAAGATCATAGATAAATAGGGTCATCAAAGGACAGATACCCAACATTAATATCGTTACGCAAGGAGGAGAAAAGACTGGCACAAATGTTGATAATTTGCTTAATATCTAGAAAGAAACACCTAAGGAGGATATTTATGACCCTCTAAAACATAATCTATTATTTAAAAATTCAATAGAAGTATTCCAAAGTATCCCTGGCCATGAGATGAAATAAAACCCCCCTCATCCTATCATTTATCCTAATATTGTGCAGTTCCCTGCTTCACCCCTAGTACCCTGAAACCCCATAATCCTGATAAGACAACCTAAGCAGACGCAAAATGTAGTTGACCTTTGGTTTCAGTTATTTTTTTATATTCTTGGGAATGAAGAGTTGACAAAAAAGTTGCACAATTCCCTGGAACTAGTCCTAGGAACTGAAGAATCTTTGGAAACTAGAATAAGGACTAATCTTCCTGAGAAGAATACTCAAAGAGTGCAAAGAAGGAAAATATGATCTGGGAAAGAGTTTAGATTAATAGCCCAGCTAGATGAGTTTGAGATTGAAGATGTTATGTTAGATATAGGATCTGATGTTAACATACTTCCTAAAAAGACTTGGGAAGCTTTAGGAAAACCCTAGTTGACATATTCCCTAATCCAGTTAAGAATGACCAATCAATATTGTATTTTTCCAATAGGAAGACTAGAGAATGTAGATATAGATGTTGTGGGAGTGAAGATTGTAGCTGATTTTGAGGTGATCAAAATCATGGGGGATAAAGAACCTTATCTTGCACTACTTGGTATTGACTGGACCTATGATAATTGTGTTGTCATTGACCTAAAGAGGGATACTATGACATTCAAAGCAGATGGAATCAAAGTAGTTCAACCCTTGGATATATATGTAGGCCCTCGATATAGGGATCCAAAAGAGAACAATATGGAAGGAGAATATTTGGATCATTTATACGTTGTAACATCAGGAATGAGAGAAGACTACATAAATCCTACTTTTGTGGGATCAATGAATTGGAGGAGCATACAATCGACAGACGAAGATTCAGAACTAGCATTTGATAGTTGGCAGCAATGTTCATACGAAATATTTTCAAGGAGATGCACAATTGTCAAAGCATATAGATGGGTTGTAACTAAGGTCATATAACATATGATATATGATGGTACCTCAGAACTTGACATTTTTCTGGTTAGCATGGAAGAAAAGATAATGAAGGATCAAAGGATTTTAGTTCTGGACTTAGCCCTCTAGGACACCCCTACTAGATGGTGGGCTATTCACAAAGACTTGATTAAGAACTGGGAGGATGTGAAGCAAGCTATTCGATATAGATTTCAAGATAAGGAGAAACTAAAATCAGAAATGCAGATGGATTTCCAAGTTGCGCAAATATTCAATAGACAGTCTGATCCTAAAACACATATTGAACAATGCGTGAGATAGTGGCAAGTTGTGAAAATACCATCTCACTTGTGGGTTCAAGTATTTCCCCATTCACTAGGTCCAATTCTGAAATCTTGGTACATCCATGAAGAGACTAGAAGGATGACCAGCAAGTGGAAAAATCTAGCAGACCAATTTTGCAAGGACTTCTCTTTTACAAGTAAGTACTTTGAGCTTAAGATAGTCCTACAAAGAATTAAAAAAATCCTTTTTATCGATGCTGGTGAGATAAAATCAAAAGCAGTGGTATGTGGAAAGCATAGTCAACTGCTTCAGTCTAACCTTCACCTAAACACATACAAGACACCTATAAATTCTATAATATTGAGAAGGATTTCGAAAACCCAGATGATTTAGAAGAAATGAGAAACTTAGCCATTAAGGAAACATAAGTGTAATATCCCCAAGGATGAGCCCACGTTTTATTTATGAATTGTAAAATATGTTTTGTAGGCTGGCAAGCCGAGTGTTGATAAGCTAGTGGGATTATGTGTTGTTAGGCCAGAGAGCCTAAGTGATAAAGGCTAGAAGCCTATTTTTGTGTATGTAATTATGCATAATATTAATAAATACTAAACATCGCTGCGTGCAGACCGAACACGAAGAAAGAGTGATGGAGGACTAAGCTTCCACAGGGTGGGTAAGGGAAAAAGAGGCTGAAAGGTTGGAAAGAGGGGATAATATTAGGGGCTTAAGTCCTTGATAATAATAATTTATTATTATTCCAAATATGTGTGACAAACATGTTTTTATCCTAAGTTCTGGGAGAGGCAATGCATGAAGCTCCAACGTGTGCAAAATGGAACACGTGCAACTCCAGGAAGACAAGTGTTGACCTGGGTGCATGCAGTTTAAAGCTAAAGAGTTAGTTGAGTTGGGAGTTCATTCTACCAGTTTCCTAATCCTCCGTATGAAACTATGAGACCTCTGTGATCGACCTCTGCTTAATTTATCTTGTCATGCATTGTTGAAAACGAGAACCAGAAGTCGATCGGTGTATTCCTGTGAATCCCATAACCTCTATATTGTACCTTTACAATATTCACACATGCACCTAAGACTGAAATCCCTAAGTTGTTATGTTTCTTCTAAGGAACCCGACACTTGATTAATCGCCTTAGATGTGTTGTGTTTTAGCGTGGGTTGTTGCCTCCTGCGTGCCATGACTATCTGTTGTTGATATTGTCATACATGTGTGAATGAGTTTTGAAATGTTTTTTTTGTCCTCACTTGGCTGGAGATGAGTTTAGGACTATGCTGAAGAAGCAGGTTATCAAGCCCATGGTAGAAGAGGCAGGTTGTCAGGCCTATGAACATCTCTCTCCAGGTGAGAGAGAGTCTGTTGGGAAGTTGTTTTCTCGCAGATAGAGTCCAACACCAGCTATGGAGCTCTGTGAATTCTTGATACAGCCTGTTTCCAAGACCCAGAGAGGGAGGTGAAGCACCGATGGACTGTTCTTGTGAAGGTGTATACTCCCGAGTGGAACAGACATGTGGGCAATGAGAGTCTGTGAGTAGTGGGCGTAAGAAGGATCCTAGAGGGAATCATTCTAGTTTCTTTGTGCATTTTTCCTGTAACCTCGGCCTAGTCTAGGATTCCCTTTCCCTAGGTGGAGCTTGGTCCCATCTCGGGGGTGACCCACTGCTAAGTGTGATGAGAAGAGTGGTTTAAGGCTGGGAGGTTTGTGGAAGGTATGCATGTAGTTGGCGGATATACTATAGTTTCAAAGATAAGTATCATTTTGTGTTTAATTTCAATTAAAATGCATATCTGTGATGCTTGTAATATTATCATGTATTCCATTGCAATGATATTTATTGTTAAGTCTATTGAAGTGTGTATATATATATATATATTTGTATGTATGTATGTATGTATGTATGAGAATGTTCCACGTAGTAGTGTTGCCCTCTAGTGGAGTTGATGGCTGGGGATGTTACAATATGGTATCAGAGCTTTAAAGGCCAAGTCAAGGTTTTGTTGGTAGCATTTCCTGGCTTGTTGGTGGCTGGGGATGTTACAATATGGTATCAAAGCCAAGGCTTCAACACTTAGCCTATATGGTCCAGATAAGTGGTCTTTGGACCCAAGGTTTCGAGTGGAAATGGTGTTCAGAGTAACAAATTTTGAACCTTATAATGTTTCTGATTGCCAAGGGGTTACTTGGTCATGTTATGAAGCTCTAGAGGAGTAGTGGTAGAATAAAACCGCAATCGGCATGGTATTTGGCCACAAAGAGAGAGATCACAACACTTGAGGTGTTGGAGCCATAGGATATGTTCGGAAGGAAAGGAAACCATTTGTCGATCATCATATCTGGAGAAGGGGAAGGAGGGTTATCTTGGAATCCTTTTGGAGTTCAAAAATAGGGAGAAGCAAGGTGCACAGAGGAATAAACTCCTGAAACCTAAAACCCCAAATTCTTGAGGGAGATCTACACCGTAGATATGGAGAAAATAGATTGACCATTGGATCAAGAAGAAGAGAAGATTGTAATTTTGGGGGTTTGACTGTCTGGAGAAGTGGGATGTGTTGTTGCACAAACTCCCAAAGTTTGAAGTTCCGAAGAGAAAGAGTAGACGTGGTGGGGTCGAATGAATTTTCTTGGGGTGATGTGGACTTTCCTAGACATACCACGTGCCATCACCTTAGTTGGTGACATATGTACTATGTGGGCTTGAAAGATAGAGAAGATGAAAGTTTAGGACTCGTGATATTGGAAGGAAGCAAGCGTGAAAGCTTTTGGAACCCGAAGTACAAAGCCCCAAAGTCCCGAAGCCCCAAAGTCTCAAAGCTCTGAAGTTTCAAATTCTCAGAACTCTGATGCCTGAAGTTCTATAGCGAGTGTCAACCGTTGGATGCTGAGTAGACATGGACGGTTGATCTTCTCTATGTCGTGATTTCATTAGTTTGGAACTCAGGAAGTTGTTGTGTAGTTCTTTGAAACTTTCCAAAGAACAAAGTTTTGACACACTCGAAAGTTGGATCCCAGGTCATAGCCCAACGTCATAATCAAAGGGGCCTAGTGGGAGGAGCTAGTGCCTAGAAGATTCATGATTCAGAAAATTAGGAATCGAGAGTATCAGGTTTGGCCCACTAGAGAATACCCGAGACGTGAAGCCGCGAAGCAATTTTTTTTTTCGATAGGCGAGTGGTCATGAACCATGATCATGTGGATTGGGGACTAAGAGAAAAAGGGCTACTGCCTAAAGGATTGTTATGGAGCCAAGAAGAGATAAAAAAATTCATGAAATTTGAATGTTTTCTTAAATCGTGTTGGCTTACTAATTCTGTGGGAATTGTTAAGGATTGATGGCCTGACAAATTCTGGTTGACTACACATTGTGCTTGAAGAGTTCAACGAGTGTTGGGATCATAGTGAATTGACACAGAGTGCAGGAATGGAGGAAGCATAAAATGATTCCAGTTCAGAGAATGAAGCAAAAGGAATGGATGTCCATTTGGGAGTTGAATTATCGAACTCCATTGGACATGGAGAATAGATAGATAAGGAAGGAAACATGATGAAAATCATTGAAATATTGCAAAAAGATGCCCAAACTCACCGATCAAATAACCGAAAAATGATGAAAACTAAGGACAAACAAGGAGAATTCAACTTAAAGTTGATAAAGATTCTGGAGAGAATAGAAAATAAGTTGGATAGGGAGACTGAGTCAAGAAAATCATGGAATCGCAGGACCCCTGAGAGGAAAAGAAGACAAGAAGTGTTAGAAGGCATCATCACCACTCCCCGAAGCATTCCAATAAGGAGGCATGCAATTGTTCAAGCCCATCTCCTACCAGAAAGAACAGAAGATCTGGAGTGGATGAACTGAAGGGAGAAATGAATAAGATTAAGCCTCCTACATTTGATGGAGAACATAAGAAGGAGGAAGATGCAAAAACATGGTTGCTTGGCATGAGGAAATATTTCCAACTGCATAATTATTCCTCTCATGCAGAAGGAAGAATTGCAATGTATCAACTGAAAGGAAAGGCATCCATGTGGTGGGATCAACTTGTGCAGGTGCCACACATTAGAGAGAAATATATCACTTGGAAAGAATTCAAGAGGTATTTCGAGAAGAAATACTTGACTAAAAAATACTATGATAGAAAGATGAAAGAGTTCTTTGAAATCAAGCTGGGCAACATGACCATTGATGAATATGAATGAATAATTTTGGAATTACTGAAGTATGTTATGTTCATCAAGGATGAGACTATCAATATTCTAAGGTATCTGAGTGGGCTACCACCTTCCATCAGTGAAAAGATCCAGTATGATGATCCTAAGACTATGGAAGAAACTATACGAAGAGAAAAATTCTTATATGAGCAGCAAAGAGAGAAGCCTACCTTCCGGAAGGCTTGGGAAGACAAGAAGAAATTCATGATGGATCAGAGGAAGAAGGGAACTAAGCCACCCTTTTTCAGAACCAATCATCAAGGACAACCATCATTTAGAGAGCCAAGAATGGCTGACATAGGGGAACAAAGGCCAAGGCAGACGTCCATTCAGTGTTGGGGCTATCAGGGGAACCACAAGTACAAATATTTTCCCCACAAAAATGGAAAAGTGAGATATTTCCATAATGTTCAGCAAATTGAAATAGTGGAGGACATGGGAAGTATAATTCCAAGGATCTATGCAGCCCTGGATAATAAGAAAGAAAAATATCAGTCACACATGATTGAAGTGGAAGGTATGATCAATAACCATCACTCCATTATTTTAATTGATTCAGGGGCTAGCCACAGTTATATAGGTCCTAGAGTGGTGGAAAGTTTTCAATTGTCAAGAATCAAACATGAAAAGTCTTGTTTAGTGCAGCTGGCTACAGGAACCAAGAGAAAAGTCATTGAGTTGGTTAAGTTCTGTCCAATGGACATGAATGGACTGAGCACAAGGGCTAAATTGAACATTCTACCTTTAGGTTCTTATAACTGTATAATTGGGATGGATTGGTTGGACCAGCACCATGCCATCCTAGACTATCGTAACAAGGCATTCACTTGCCTAGATGAGGAAGGAAATTGGAAAACATTCCAAGGAATTCCCAAAGTTGTTACTATCAGAGAAATCTCAACAATGCAACTAAAGAAGTGCTACAGAAAAGGTTGTCAATTATTTGCATCCCATGTGGAGGAAACACCTAAGGATAAGGTGTCAAATATTGGAGATCATGCGGTACTAAAAGAGTTTGAATATGTATTTCAGGAGGTACCTGAACTACCTTTGAAGAGATATATTCACTTCTCTATAAACTTGATTCCTGGAGCATCTCCAATGTAGAAATCTCCTTACAGAATGAGTACGTCGGAGATGAAAGAACTGCAATCGCAGCTTGAGGAGCTCCTAAGGAAGGGGTATATACACCCAATTGTGTCACCTTGGGGTGCCCCGGTCCTGTTCGTAAAGAAAAAGGATGGGATGTTGATATTGTGCATTGATTTTAGACAATTGAATGAAGTAACTGTAAAGAACAAATATCCTTTGCCGAGGATTGATGACCTGTTCGATAAGTTGAAGGATGCGAAGGTATTTTTGAAGATAGACCTCATGTCATGATATCACCAGGTAAGGATAAAGGATGAAGGCATCAACAAGACCACCTTTAGAACAAGGTATGGTCATTACGATTTCACAGTGGTTCCATTTGGGCTATCAAACACACCCTTTGTTTTTATGTGCCTAATGAATGGTGTATTCGGGGACTATCTAGACAAGTTTGTCATAGTTTTCCTGGATGAAATTATGGTGTATTCCAATTTGGAGGAAGACAATGAACAACATATGACAATGGTGTTGCAAGGGATAAGAGAGCACCACCTATATGACAAGTTGAGAAAGTGATCATTTTATCAGGAGCAGATCCATTACTTGGGGCATATTATTTCAAAGGATGGGATAGTTGTAGATCCTGAGAAGATAGAAGCCATCAAAGAATGGCTAGTGCAAAAGAATGTAACAAAAGTCAGATCCTTTATGGGTCTAGCTAGCTATTACATAAGGTTCATTGTAGGATTCTCAAGGATAGATCACCCTATAACTTCCTTTCAAATGAAGGAGAAGAAATTTCAATGGACAGAGGAATGTGAGAGAAGCTTCCAGCAATTGAAGCAACTATTAACCAGTTCTCCAATCTTGAGGATTGTAGATTCGAATGAATACTTTGTAGTGTGTACAGATGCATGAAAAGAAGAAATGGGAGGAATCCTCAGTCATAATGGGTTCATAATATGTTACAAATCCAAGAAGTTGAAAGAGCATAAAAGGACCTATGCAACTCATGATTTGGAGTTGGAAACCATAGTACACGCTCTAGAGAAATGGAGACATTACCTCATGGGAAGGAGGTTTGAAATGAGGATAGAACATATCAATCTAAAGTACTTTTTTGATCAGCCAACCTTGAATGATAGATAAAGTAGGTGGTTGGAGTTTCTCTATGAGTACGATTTTGATATCAAGCATATCCAAGGAAAGGAGAATAAATTGGTTGATGCACTCAGTAGGAGAGTGCATGAATTGCATGCTACGACCATTAGCATGTATAAAAATGATATAAAGGGCATATTTTTGGAAGCTACAAGTGCAGACTTGCAGTACAGGAAATTGGTAGAGAAGCTACATCAAAGTAAGATGTTGCAAGGAATGGAAGATTATAAGCTTGGAGTTGATGGAAAGCTCCTATACAAAAACATAGCTTATGTACCTAATGTCCAGGATTTGAAACTTATGATTTTGAAATAAATGCATAATATACCTTATGCTGGGCACCCTGGATATCAAAAAACTATGGAATAAAGTGCAATACTCTAGAAAGCTGGGATAATCCAGCTAATTGGGCAGTAGTTGGGCCAGAGTTGCTCAAGGAAATGGAAGAAAAAATGATAAAAATTAAGCAGAATTTGAAAGTTACCCAAGACAGGAAGAAACGTTATGCTAATAAGAATAGAACCCACATAGAGTTTAAAGTGGGTGACCATGTTTTCCTGAAAGTAAAATCCAATAGAAGTTCCCTGAAGCTGGGAAACTATTAGAAGTTGGAAGCCAGATTTTGTGGACCATTTGAAATCCTAGAAAGAATTGGGCCAGTTGCATATATGCTTAGATTACCTGCATCCATGACTGTACATAATGTGTTTCATGTTTCATTGCTTAGGAAATATATACCTAATGCTAATCATGTAATCGATTGGAATTTGATTCAGGTGGAGCAAGAATGTTTCTTGCAAGTGCATCATGTGCGCATATTGGACTGAAAAAGAAAACATCTCCAGAATCGATCCATAGGGCTTGTAAAGGTCTAGTGGACCTGGTATGGTCTTGAGGATGCGACATGGGAGAATGACGATGATATGTGGGTAGAATAACCGCATCTTTTTGCATATTTTGAAAATCTTGTTGATGTTGTGTAAAGATTTGCACTGAGGACAGTGCAAAAGTAAGGGGCGGGGATTGTAATATCCCCAAGGATGAGCCCCTGTTGTATTTTTGAATTGTAAAATATGTTTTGTATGTTGGTAAGCCAAGTATTGATAAGTTGGTGGGATTATGTGTTGTTAGGCCGAAGATCCTAAGTGTTAAACGCCAGGAGCATGTTTTTGTATATGTAATTATGCAAAACATTAATAAAGATTAAACATCATTGCGTGCAGACTGGCCACGAAGAAAGAGTGATGGAAGACTAAGATTCCAAAGGGTGGGTAAGGGAAAAAGGGGTTGAAACATTGGAAAGAGGGGATAATATTAGGGGATTAAGTCCTTGAGAATAATAATTTATTATTATTCCAAAGTTGTGTGATAAACATGTTTTTATCCTAAGTCCTAGGAGAGGCAACACATGCAACTCCAACATGTGAAAAAGGGAAAAGATGCAACTCCAAAAAGACAAGTGTCGAGCTGGGTGCATGTAGTTTAAAGATGAAGCATTAGCTAAGTTCGGGGTTTGTTCTTCCAGTTTCCCAATCCTCCATATGAAACTGTGAGACCTCTGTGATCAACCTATGCTTAATTTTTATTATCACGCATTCCTGAAAATGAGAACTAGAAGTCAATCGATGTATTCCTGTGAATCCCATGGCCTATTTATTGGACCTTTGCAATATTCACGCATGCACCTGAGACCAAAATCCATGATTCATTATGTGTCTTCTAAGGAACCGAACACCTAAGTAATTTCCTTAGTTGTGTCATTTTTTAGCGTGGGTTGTTGCCACCTGCGTGCCATGCCAAACTATTGTTGATATTTTCATCCTTGTTTGAATGAGTGTTGAACGATTGATGTTGTCCTCACCTAGCTGGAGATGAGTCGAGGAGTGTGTTGAAGAAGCAGATTGTTAGGAATGTGGTAGAAGAGGCAGGTTGTCAGGCCTTTGAGAAGCTCTGTCTAGATGAGAGAGAGTCTGTTGGGAAGTGGTTTTCTCCTAGAGAGAGTCCAACACCAGCTACAGAGCTATGAGAATTTCTGATCTGGCCTGTTTCTGAGACCCAGAGAGGGAGGTGAAGCACCGATGGACTGTGCTTCTGAAAGTGTATACTCCTAGGTGGAACAGGCATGTGGGGAATGAGAGTCTGTGAGTAGTGGGCGTAAGAAGGCTCCTAGAGAGAATCCTTTTGGTTGCTCTATGCAGTTTTCCTATAACCTCAGCCTAGTTTAGGATTCCCTTGCCCTGGGTGGAGCTTGGTCCCATCTTGGGGCTGACCCACTACTGAGCTTGATGATAAGAGTGTTCTAAGGCTGGGAGGTTCGTGGAAGGTCTACACATAGTTGGTGGAGATACTACAGTTTCAAAGATAAGTATCATTTTGTGTTTAATTTAAATTAAAATGCATGTATGTGATGCTTGTAATATTATCATGTATTCCATTGCAATGATATTTATTTTTGCAATTAAGATTCTCAAGAGAGGATTAACAAAGGTTTGTCGTGAGAAAAGGAAAGATTGGGATGACAGAGTCCCAATAGTTTTATGTGCTTACAGGACAACCGCGAAGAAACTCCACAAGTATACTCCATTTCATCTAGTCTATGGGAAAGAGGTTGTGGTACTTGTAGATTTCATTACCTCGAGTCTATACATTGTGCATATTACACACATGTCAGAGGATGAATCATTCACGTAGAGGGTTACAAAGTTGCAAGAACTTGAAGAGACAAGGTTTTTAGCAGACTTTCATCAATCGGTTGAGAAATATAGGAAGAAGTCTTGGCATGATAGGCACATTAAGACTAAAAAATTCATGCAAGGAGATAAATTCCTACTTTATGACAGTCGATACCAGAAACATCTAGGTAAGTTGCACATACACTAGTTGGGCCCATTTATAGTTGTTGAGATCCGACACTCTGGCACAGTCAGACTAGCACAACTAGATGGTATAATTCAACCAGGATGGGTGAATGACACTCATGTGAAACCCTATATCTCTCAGTACTAAGATAAAGGATTGTTGCTCTATTCCAAAGGACAATGTATAGTAGTTATATTTGAATTTCTGCAAAATTTTTGTTTGTTTTTTTGAAATTCAGTTAATAAATTCGGAGTGTACATTGTTGTGCCATGACATGTATTTCGATTTTCTGTCTAAGTATTACTTTGGTGAAAAAATACTTACTCAGTAATGTAGGATCAGAAGATCCATGAGTCCATTAAATACATTCATTAAATGTGACGGAGATCCCATTTTTGTCGGAGGAGGGAAAATCTGAATGCAATCCTAGTCCATGTGCCACATGAACTCGATCCATTCATAGCCTCTATGACCGCTACAATAACCCATCCAAACTCTGTTAAACCATAAAGTCATGATATGAAAATATTTCATCGATGATCATGCCGGGATTCTCATCCGTTCAAACTATAAGGTCTAAAGTCGGCCACGTCCTTGACCAACTGGTTCAATAAATGTCAAAATCACCCGATAGATTTACCCTGTTAACAGTCCCATCAGACAACTCAGCTTCCGGTTGGATATATAGGATTAATGATGAGTGGCATTAACATTTATTACAAAAAATTCTAGCTAAGCCTAATTATAAGGTTGTGTGAACTCGATGTAAGACGTGTTGTTTCCCAAAGAGAAATTTGTGCCTTGCAATTTCTGAATTTTAGTCACGCCTGTGCAATCCCTCAACCCTCACTCGCGATCTCGAATCCCAGTTAGCCTGTCAAAGTCTATTGATATTCCATGGTCATTATGCTGAGAGATACAAGAAGCAGGAGTTCATTTTCCAAAGATGCAGTTTCGGATGAGCCATGTGATCCCCAGGTCAAGATCGTGGGTGATCTTAAGGGAAAGGTTGAGTAGGTGAAACTACTCGACCTCGACCTAACATACTAGGTCTTGTTCCCACAATTAAACATTGACGTGTTCTGGAATGTGACTCCAAATGATTTGGGAGGGATGCAATTCATTCTGAAGCTAGATTTCATCAACCTCTTCAACTCCAGCATCATATATCTCTGAGACTTGCCAGTTTTCAGCACTACTGGCGAGGTTGTGTGGTGTACTAATTTCCTTATCATCCACATACATGACATGAGCTTATGGATCAAAATAGTGTATCCCATACATGCATAGGATATCCATCAACTCACAGGCCTATCCATCGAAGGTGAATACGTATCAAAAGGATTTCAAGGTCCCGGGAGAGTGCACGCTGGATGCCTTGTCGGTAGTGGATTTTTATGCCAATGGAGCAATATTCATCTGATGTATCTACTTGATAGAATAAATCTTGGTAGCATGCAAGGAAGCTCAATATAAGGGAGACACCTTCACCTATGGATACTTGCTAGTTGTGTTCTCGATGTTGAAGTGGATGCCACCTTCAGGAAGACCACTATCACCAATAGATAAAGGTCAACTTGTTTGAGCCTTGGCACTCACGGTTGGACTCGGAGAGCACATCATTCAACAATGAAAAGTTATTAAAATGGTATAACTGGTTGCTTGACACAACTCATAGGTTGCACATACCTTAGGAATTTCACAACCTAAACATGGGGAACATCACGTTCAACATGAACCGCCACCACAACTTTGTCTTTCCAAGGCATGTCAAGTTAGAAGACTTCCACTCTTAGATGTTTCCATTCTACCTGGATGAAGAGGCCTTTGACAAGGATGTCATATCATGATCAGGAGTGAAGCACAACACATGCAATTTAGGGATGCACTATCTTTTACCCCTGGATCTCCTGAAGAAAAAGGTATGGGAAGTAGGGGTAGGACCGAGCTCGGGACCAAAGGAGAAAAATAAATATGCTCCAATGCATATAGAATTGGAGGAGGAGGATGAAGAGATGCAACCAATGGAACGCAAGAAGAGGACATTTCCCATCTTACCGCATATTCCAAAACAAGCTATGTTAATAGGTAAATATGTCAATAACATCCTAAATGCTACTTTCATTGGAGACCCATTGGTCAAGAAACCTAGGACATGTCTCTCCCCCATGAAGATCCTGAACCCTCATCCTATATCATCAACCATCCCTCGTTTTATCACATAATGTTTTCTAGAGTCATACGTGTTCATTGTTGGTACCTAAGTCTGTAATTTCTCCCTGTCCCTCTCATTTTCATAGGACAAATCTTAAATTTATCCCCTTTTGGCTTGTAAATTTTTCTCTACTTGCGTCCTCGTTTTACTTAAATATATTACTCGAGAGAAACATTTCCCCCAAGCCCCTCTGTCTTTCTCCGGGGATGAGAACTCACCTCCTGTGTTTCAGTCACCGGTCTCCCTATTTTCCCAAGCCCACAAAAAAATTGTCCAGGTCCTTGTTCACAAAGGCCACAGCCTTAAGAATGAAGAGAAACTTTTGTAAAAGTTTATTCAAACTTGAAGTAGAAGCAGTAAGCAGGTCCATTTTGTGACGATGGGAATCCCCTGTGAATATTTGATTGGTGGCCCCAAGGTATTTCAATTTTTAGAATTGCATGAAGTATAGCGCAATGAAAAGAGTCTAAGCCCAAAGTGATCACGAGTCATTGATCTTAAAGGGGACAGGGGGCAGTTGATCCAAGCGTTCGGGGAAATGAGCTTCGAGAGTTTCGAAGTGAGAATTGCATAAAACTTTTAGAGAACCAAAGCTCGAACACTTGAAGCAATTGTGGACCATTGATCTCAAAATCAGTAGGGATCCGTTGATCTTAGCGATAGTGCTTCCAAAAGGCCAGAAGTCCCAAAGTCCCGAAGAGGATCTTGGACATCCGAATCCAAAATTCCACACGTCATCAGATCTATCACTCCAGAAGTTTTACTTCAGGAGTTTTAAAATGAGAAAAGTGGCCAAAGTACCAAAGCACCTGAAGTCCCGAAGTGGTTGAAGTGCCAAAGTGCCCAAAGTGCCGAAGTGGTTGAAGGCCCTAACTGAATATGAGTCGTTGATCAACAAGATCCACGTGTCATTAGATCCATAGTTCTAGGTAAAGGTGCATGGAAGAGGATGAGGTTTGAGATTTAATTTTCCCGAAGCCTGGAGACCTAAAATGGATCTCGGCCGTCCAAATCCAGGATCCACGCGATGCCAGATCTAGATATCCAGAGGAAAGTGAAGGGGGAAAGGCCCAAAGACCCAAAGGAGATCTCGATCATTGATCGAGAAGGGAGAAGACGGGTCGTTGATATAATGTAAGGGGTCAAAGTCTCGAAGCATAATCATAGTCGTTGATTCAAGAGGGCCATGCATCATCAGATCCATAGCTCCAGGTAAAAGCAGTTGAAGGCAGAGGAGGTTTGAGATTTGATTTTCCCAGAGTTCAGAGACCTAAAGAAGATCTCTACCATTGATCTCAGGAGGGCCATGGGTTATCATATTGCCAACCCTTGATAAAATCACATAGAATATCCAAAGGAAAGGGCACTAGTGCCTGAGCACTGAAGCACCAAGTTTGTGGAAGATGTCAGCACAGACATGTGGCATCCATCTAGAGCTGACACATATCACTCATTTCAAGTGTTTTAGACATGCTTTTAGCTTGTTTTTGAGTGACACATGCCACCTCTCTATCCACGACATATCAGTATGGTAATGCCAGGCCTCCACATCAGATCATCCTCTGAGAGATTTTATTGTTCAGTGCCAAAAGTAGCGTCCCATCCCAATAAACGCTTTTGGAAAATCCCAAAGTTGGCGGGCAGATAAGGTTGGCAGTAGCGCTAAATCTAATAGGTGTGCCCAGATCTCAGATCAGGACTAGATCTATGGCCACAATTCATTGCGAGGGTGCAACATGATCGGGTGATAATTTTATTGAGCGGTCCCACAATTGAAACCATGGTAAGTCAATAGTGATACGTGGAAAAAGGTGATGGATTATGGACCCAAAAGCGGTCTGAATCCAAATTGCTTTTGACGGGCCTATAATCTCATGTTTATATGGCATCCTATCAGAGAGAATCGTGTGGCCTCCCCCTGAGCATTAGGTCTCATTCAATATCCAAGAAAAAGAAGTTAATGGAAGGTAGGTTTGGTGGTTGAAACCTTGAGACACCCCATAAATGGAAAGCATGGAAGGCCCGACTGTGGAGACTGAATCATCAGCCTGCGGTTACCCTATGGACATATTTTTCTGCAAACCCATGCTGATATGAGCTCGCTTCTGACAAAGGGATGCACGCTCAGTCTGTTAGAAGAAAGAACAAATGAAAGGCTTTGAATGTAGCATCCAGGTCACACTCCTGGTAGTGGTGGACTGGTCTGAGTATAAATAGGTAGTTTTGGTATTTTGTTAAGGTTGTCAACTGTTTGAGAAGAGCCCCCTATTTTGTAATTTTTTTATGCCAAAATTTTTCTGTGGTTATGTATCAAATTTGAGACTTTCATGTTAATAGAAGTCAACTTCTTTCCATATTTCTGTAAAAACTATGCTAAAACACTCAAGCATGGAGGATCTAGTCGAGGGTTGTTATTTTGTTGTAATGTAGGTTTGAGTACAGTGGTATCATGACCAGTTTTAGTCGTTTCCCTTATTATCTTTATCCCTCTTACATTGAATGGATCAGGCATGGAGGATCCAGTCGAGTTGTTGTAGCTACATTGTGATGTAGGTTTGATCATTGTGCTTTTGTGAATTTGTTGTTTGGACATATTCTAGTGTCTGAAAATTGAGCTTAAGAGTTATCTTGAGTTTGAGATTTTCTTCTCCAAGATGCTTGAAATCCATGATGCTTATAGCAGTCTTGTTCACCTTTCTCACTAAGTCTTCCCTCTGCTCACACTTAAACTCAATTCATTGACTGAAGTTAATGTGACTCTCACTTCCCTGTGCATTTCTTGTCTAGTTTTGTGTTGAACATCATTCATATATTGAGTGTTTTCCATTGACCTACACTCATATAAAACCAACATCCACCAAAAAATCTGATGGGTATTGGGCTTATCCTCCCGCAATCTAAGGGTGACTCTTAGTACTAACATTCTTGGTGTCGATTCCAAAGAACAAATTGAAGACATTTCTCTGGGTAAGAACGACAAATAAATTTTGATTATGAAGGTGCATCATATATCAATACCATTGAAGATTGAAAATTGCACCTGGTGACTCCACTGTTTCAGTTGTGACTCTGAAATGTAGACACACGAGGTCTACTCCAAATTTGCCTCTAGTGACACCTGACGCTGACCTAGAGAAAATTATCAGAAAAGGAAAAACCCCTCAAGAGGGGATTTTGACGGCTGTAGCAGGTGATTATGGTAAGTTACATGATCCTTATTTGAAAACTCTAGTAGTTTCTTCTAATTCTCCTGTTATATAGTCTAATGGATTTTCAAGAACTTTAAATTTTGGGATTTTTCTTGTTGATTTATCACCTCCTAGTCTCGGATTGGAAGGAGAAATATTTGACACCCTTGTTTCCCCTTAAGTGGTACAATGTTTTAGAACTAGGACCTCACAAGACTTCCCAACTCCAGGCTTTACCACTCCTCCCCCTATTAGAGTTGTTGCATTTATAGAAGGGGAAACCTCTGTCCCCTCGAGCCCTACAGATTTTTCCCCCAACAATCAGTCATTTCCTCTTTCTCCCAGAGACACATCTATAGTCATACCTATCCCAACTCCATATCCTCCCAGATCTCCTCCAGTTCACATCCAAATGACATGTGCTAATCCTCCTAGGAACAATATGGCTGAGATATTTGTTGCAAAATACATCCCTCTGGTTTTACCTCATCCTATGAATTCTCTCCCAACCACAAACTACCTTAATTAAATGCCCCATTTCACAGTAGAGGGAGACATAACTGCATAAGAGTACCTTTCATCTTTTTATAGATTTACAAAAATCCATGCCATTGAAAATGAAGATGTGTGGATGAGAGTTTTTGTACAGATCCTTGATGGTGATTCCAGTGATTGGTTTAAAGACTTTCCATCTAGATCTCTTGATGGGATTGATGCTCTGGAATATTCATTCTTAAGAGATGGGGGGAATAAAAAATATTTCCTTTATTATATCACAAAATTCAGGGCACTTAAGAGAGAAGAGGGGGAATCTGTTTCAGACTTCTCGAAGAGATTTAATAAGATGTATAAAAAGATTCTCACCGAAATTAAACCTACAGAAATATCTGCCAAGATTACTTATTCCAGTGCCTTTGACCCTGAGTTTTTCCTACTGTTGAGAGAAAGAAGAGATACCTCCTTGGCTCATATGCAAGATGCAGCCCTTGAAGTAGTATCCAATATATTGGCAGTTGACAAACTTAGGAGTAAGGTTGATAGAGAAAGAAGAAAATGTAGGTCTAAAGCTTCGACTTCTGGTTCGTTTGCTTCCCCCCCTCAAATGGATGAAGTGACCAAGCTACTAAAATCACTTTCTACTAAAATGGAAAGGTGGGAATTGGAGGGAACGTAGAGCTATAGGAATACCCAAAAGGATGATAATAGGGGTAACTTCAAAAGACCAAATAATGTCCCTTAGATCATCCAAATAGATCAAAGAAACAGGGATAGGGATGATCATAAAATTCAAGATCCTCTCTAAAATAACCTTTTTACTGATGAAGAAGGAGAGGATGAAGATTTTGATCCTAAAATCCATTTTCTTGGCGACACCTTCTCTTTTCCTGATCTAACCCAATCTGCATATGAGGAGTCTCTCATGGATATCCAACTAAATCAATTGAGCAAGGGGGAAAAGACCATCAATAATCCCAATAGATATAGCTTGAGGTCAAAGAAAAAAGAAGGGAAGATGGATCTTTCTAATCAACCTGTGAGAGTATAGAAGCCTGCTAAATATGTAGCAGACAACAATAAAGAAAAGGAGGCACAAACTCCCCCACCAGTGGTAATAATCCCAATCCCGAAAGTGAAGGACATTCTAAAGTCTCCCTCCTCTTTCATCTTTGAGCATGAGATTCAAAATATTAGGAACCTTGTACCTCTTTCAGAGTTAGTCAAACACAAGGGATTCAAAAGGTGCCTCTCCAAAATATTTCATCCTGAACCTTCATCTCATTCCATAGACTCAGTCAACCTCCAAGATGAAAATACAGTTATCATACTAGGACCTTTGGTAGAGGATAGAGATGATTCCTCACCTCCTTTTTATACATCATTGAATATTCATGAGAAATTATTGCACAACTGCTTGATGGATTCATGGGTGTCTCACAATCTCATGCCTAAAATTGTCATGGATGAACTTGGGTTGGAGGTTACAAAAACCTACCACGACTTGTATTCATTCGATTCTAGGAAGGTGAAATGCCTCGGGATGATTAAAGACTTGGATGTCTCCTTGTTCCAACTACCAATGAAGAGTGTGGTCATGGACATAGTGGTAGTTGATGTCCCCCTTAAGTTTGGGATGCTCTTGTCTAGATCATGGATCAAAAGACTGGGGGGAACTTTGCAGATGGATCTTTCATATGCCACCATCCCTCTGTTTGGAGGGGAACAAAAAAGGATTTATAGAGAAGCACAACTTTCCTACATTATCATTGATGAAACCAATCCCATCAACCACCCCATTTTATCAGTCATTACAGATTTAGGAACCATTATATTGCAACTCTCTAGTTTTCCTCAACCACCTATTGAAATAAGAAGACATCCTATTACCTTTTATGAAGATCCTTCCCCAAGACCTCTGTTTGGGTTTTTTTTTTTGATGGGGCCTCTTCTAAGGAAGGCACTGGTGCTGGAGTGGTTTTTATTTCTCCTACCCAAGAGACTATAGCTCTATCCTGGAAGTTGGAATTTGAAACAACAAAAACCATGGCAGAATATGAGGCTCTTGTCTTGGGTTTCAGAGTTTCCAAGGATATGAAAATTGAGGAGCTAGCAATGTTTGGAGATGTTGAGTTGATGGTTCATCAAATAAAAAATATGTATCAGGCTAAGCACCCAAGTTTACAGGCCTATAGAAATGAGATGTGGTATATGATTGACAGTTTCTTATTGACTTTTAATATTTCATTTATTCCAAGGGAGGAGAAATCTGTGGCATATTCCTTGGTGGTCTCAGCAAGCAATTTTAAGGTCCCTTTGCCCCCCAAACTCAAGTATGAGTTGGAGATAAAATACAAACCCTCTATTCCTAACAATGTCAAACATTGGAAGGTATTTGAGGATGATATTGAGATAAAAAAGTTCCTTGAGACTGTGGATGAGTTTTTCGATATGCATATTGATCAGGATCAGGATTCTGAAGAAATCCCTCATGCTGATGTTTTTATGAATAAGATTTCTAACCATAATATTGTTCAGTTGCCTAGAAACTATATTTCAAAGGGACTTGTCCCTTTGGAGGGATTGTTTGATAGAAATGATGTTGTTGTAAAAGTTGAAGGATCAACTGAAGAGGCTGATGTGACTGAATGAAATCTAGGGATGGAGGAGGATCCCAAATGGGTTAAATTGTCTAGTAGCTTATCAAAGGAGGAAATTGTTGAGTATGTCAGACTTTTGAAGGAGTTCGTTGATGTGTTTTCTTGGACATACGAGGATTTGAGAAAATATGACACTAGTATCATTGAACACAAAATCCATTTGAAAGAAGATGCTAAGCCATTCAAGAAGAAGCTCATACAAATAAACCCCGTGTTGCTTATGACTATGGAAAAGGAAGTGAAGAAGTTGTTGGATGCACAGATCGTCATCCCTTTGAGGTTTTCAGAGTGGGTGTCTAATTTGGTTCCTGTCAGGAAGAAGAATGGGGAAATCCAGTTGTGTGTCGATTTCATAAATTTGAACAGAAGCTCCAAAAAGGATAATTACCCCTTACTAAAAATGGAGCACATTTTGCAGAGAGTGATGGGTTCACCCCGAATGTCTATGGTCAATGGTTTCTTCGGGTGTTACACATTATTTTGGTCAATATGGTGATGTCTCTACAGTTATGTGTTCAGGCTCTCATAAGGACTTTTTGCCTGAGAAAAGTGACTGTTGTCTTCTTCCACAAAACATATTTTTAAGATGAGTTCGCAAGATGACTATGTTGTAGGGTGCAAGAATATTGATTCTTGTAGGCAACCCTATACCTAGCCTATGAGGTGTTTGCAGTCTACTCTATAGGTAGGGTGTGAACCTGTTTTGAAGCTTAAAAGGAAGAGGAAGTTACGAAGGTTATAGAAGAGTATCTTATAGAAAATGAGTTGGCATTCACATGGTTGGCATCCTACTGACTTCTCATATTTAGTGGGATCATCCTCATTCCTTTAACCATCTCTCCTTATCATATATAATGAAGGGTTTCTCAAGGAAGAGGTTAATAAATATTGAATGGAGAATTGATGAAAGAATTGTGTGAAGAACCCCGTTTTGATTGAATCTTGAAGACTCTATTTGTCTATCAATTTGTACTGGATATTCTTCATGCAAGTGTAGAGAAAGTGTGTGTGTTGGAACCAAGGACCACTGAAAGGAAGCTTGTGACATCAAGGTGATCTGGTTGTATCTTCTACTTTCATTTAATATAGTACAGCGACATGTCCCTTTCCCATAAAATCACTCTTATTTTATTGCATAACTCCTTGATCATATGCATAGGTTGACATTGAATATACTTTGCTATCTTCACTTTAGTTGGTTTGTGTTGTCTTGGACCTTATCTCACAAGAGCACCGGAGTGAAGTAGAAACAAAAGAGACCTAAGGAAGTGATATAAAGGTATGTCACTCATTCCTTCTTGGTAGTAGATTCAATGACTGCAACTTAGAGAAAGAGTCATGTCTTGTCCTGTTTTGTTCTAGATCCGGGTGGATCTAGGGAGATCTGTTAGTGTCCGCATATACCGATTTATCCTGTAACAAAATTGGAGACACCACTGGGGATACAAATCATTTTGTTTTCTTTTGTTGGCCATTTTCTCTTGGTCTACCTATTTCATTGCCAACTAGTCTATGAGTCTGTAGGAGACCCTTATAGACTCTCTAGACCTAGAAGTTCACTCAAAAATTTTGTCCCTTTTCCAAATTTTCATAATTTACAAACCTTCTCGCACTGTACCTCTCTGTAGCCTACGAGAACCTTTCATTTTCGCACCCCATTTTTCAGTCCAGTGCAACATCCTCGCACCTTGCTAGTAACCAGACTGCGAGAATGCCTCATTCTCACACTGTACTCCACTACTAGGCTGCAAACCCATTCATAAAAGTTTTGGATCAAGTGTTCTTGTCTTTTTTGATGCCCAGATTTGTTTGTTCATCTGGGAAGAACTTATTTTTCCAATGTTTGACTATTTCTTGACTTCAAATCTTGCGGTTGATTAGTTTTCAGAGATCGAAAACTCTTCTTAATCTTTTTCCCAGTTTTTACTTCTCAACCTTTTACCAACGAGGGTATAATATTGGATTATGAGATCTGAGTGCTTGTTTGGTCAAAAGTATTTGATCAGTTTAAATGTTGGGATTATTATTTCTTTAGATTGCTTGCTGCTTGGAAAAGTTATTTGTCCATATACATTTCAAGAAATTTTTTCTTGTTGATTTTTATTTTTATCTCCATTGAAAGATTTGGTTTGGGCGTTTATTGAGTATTGTTTTTTCTTTGGCTGTTTACCTTTTCTTAGCTCCATCCCTATTTTTGGCTTCTAAAAATAATAAAATTTAAAGCTTGTTCTTTTAATAAATCATTCAGAAAATATTGGCATTAAAAGAGAACGAATAGTTAATTTTGCATTATCCATGATTGTTTGGTACTACCTTTGAAAAGAGAATTGTACATCGTAGTTTGCATTGTTCCAGAAAAACTCCTTTCTCCCTGCTGTAGATAGAATTCATAGAATGAAAGTTTGTATCATTCATATCTATTTACACAAAGTTGGGTGTAAGTCTTACAGAACACTGGTTTCATCTCCACCTCCATCTTGAGTAACAACAACCTTTAATAATATTGTGCAATTTTTAAAATTCAACTAGTAAATTTTTCTAGGGCTCTTTTGCACCAACATTATCTAAGCTAGAGCTTTGGAATAGGCAGTGAGACACACTCTCCAAAGCACAAAACACACAATAGTATCTTGTGATAAGGAGTGTCAAATTCCATTAGCAACATTTTGTCCTGGGAAGCCCTTCTCACACAAGGGTCAAACCTGAGGTCACATTGAGATTGACAGAGTTACTCACCCTGCTTTGTTGATATTGGTGTAGATATTGCACATATTATAGGGGTCACTTGAAGGTATACCCACAATGATGAGTGGAAGCCTCTCAAGTTGATTTCGAGCTAGATACCTTGCCCTTGCGTATGGATCGGACTATCGACTGTTTCCCCAGGCATCATTATTGTTTGTGGTAAACTTAGTAGCCTATATTCTTATAGTATTACACAAGGTGACTTTGGATGGGTAAGTCTTCACGGTACCTGGAATTGAAGTTGGCCAGACTCACTCAGGCTCCTTGGAGGGTATACCCACAATTATGTGTGGGAGCTTGCACCAGGGTGTAATTTCGTTAAGTAGGTCGTCAACATAACTTTTCCACCCTAGCCCAGACCCTTCTTGTCTCATCGTTGTGACATTGGATTTCATCACCAACTAGTGACTTCAGAATTGGAAGGTCTTGTTTGCTTGGTTTTGATTCCTAGATTTTACTAGCGCATGTTGTTTGTTTACCTAAGTTGGCCATAGAATTTCTTTTGTAAGATTTTAAGTCAATCACAATTGACCCTCCACGTTGTTCACGTAGAATGCAAGGCCTACCCCCAGAAGATCTGGAAGGTTCTCAACCCTTGCCTACCAACTCACCAGAGGGCTCTCCTGAATAGAGTGAAGTCCAAGACATTTCCACTCCACAAGTGGAAAGAACTAAATCTTTAGAACGGTTCTGAATTACCAATTCTCGAGAGGACTTCCAACTTCCTCCTGACTCTGTGAGATGTATTGTTCGAGTGAATTCTTCCAGATAAATAGTTGTTGAGTCTTCTGGATTACCAACTGGACCTTTCACAGGACCTGAGTGTCAAGATCCTTTTTGGACTACTGACATTTTTAGACGATATCTCTTTGGCTCAGGAGTAAGCGTTGATATCATTGTCACACCTAAGTTGCTCAAAACATCCGATCCAGATGCAATACCTTTTACTACTGCCTATTATTTTCCTGGTTCAGACACTCTGCCAGACGACCACATCTTGACTATCCCCCTACAAATGGTCCATTACACAATGGTCCTAGATACTATGAGTCCTCACACTGGGATTACGGTGGCTAGATAAGCTCCCATTGGCATGCCTCTTTTTCCTAGATTCACCCCAACACTTCCCCCTTGATATCATGCGTGGAATGCTTCTATTCCTGCTCCTACACAAATCCCATCCTGGACTCCTGGCATTTCCACTCCTTCTGGGTACCATATCATTGTTGGTTTCATTCTGACACTTCCTCGACCCCCTTTCATAGGACCTCTTCCATCCCCTATAGGAGGCACTGACCCTAGTGGAACCATCCCGTCTTTCACACCTAATTGGGATGCAACCCCAATTAGAGGGAAACCCATGATTAGAGGGAAACCTCAACCTACCCCACCCTATGGACAAAACATACCTCCATCCTTCGCCCAGTATTGGAACCATCTTATCCAAAACAATCCTCACTCAACTGGGGGGTAACAGCCTCAAGATAGCTCCTTCATACCCCCTAGTACAAGCCAAACATATCCAGGTACATCCAATCCTATTTAGGGCTCGAACGCTCAACCCCATGCCCCTGTCCAAGGGAACAACCCCAACCAATACAACCCTATAAATTACCTGCCTCCACACCAACAATCGAATCTACCCGTATCTTTGCATTAAATGCAAACTGCTTATGGTCCTACTAGTATACCTATGGGGTTCCCTCCCCAAAGTCACCAGTACCCACACGTGAATAGATAGTTACCCTTCTTATCCACCCTAGACCTCCCTGATCTGTCGAGAATTTTAAATGATATGATCTGTCACTCTCCGCAATGGTCTGTGATATCGACCAAACTACCATCCAACATCCCTAAATTCAATGGTAAACCAGGAGAGGACCCAAACAATCATGTAATGACTTTTCACCTTTGGTGTTTATCCAACTCTTTGATGGATGACTCTATTCGTTTACACCTTTTTCAGCGAACTCTCACAGGTTTCGCCACGATGTGGTATATAGAATTACCACAAGGATTCTTCGCCGACTTCAACACCTTCACTATGGCTTTCCTCACCCACTACCAGTTACCGATCCGTTATGAAATGGGAACCAAAATTTTGAGTTCTTTCAAACAAACCAAAGCCACTCATATCTCTGATCACATTCATGAGTGGCAACAGAGATGCCATCTCATCAAACTCAAACTTCCTGATCATTTGTTGGCAAAGTGGTTCAAGAAATCATTCATGAATGACATCGCTCATGACATCACCATGGGTGGATTTGTCACAGAAGAACAGGTGATCAGTTGTTCTCAATACCTCAACCTCGTTTACTCACAAACGGGTACTCTTTATGACTTACTCTCTGGCGCACGTTGTCCTTCTACTTCTGCTACTTCAACTACTCATATCGCTTCTCATGCAGCTGACAGTGTGATTGGCATTTTCCATGCCCAACCCCATTCCGTACAAGCCTCTAGAAACAACCCCAAATCCATTGCTTCTAATGTTAAAAATGCTCTGTCTCCTACTCCTCCCACCGAAAAGACTTATGAGGTGAAATATGTTCAATCTACCCCCACCGAAAAAAATAAATCCAAAAAGGGGAAGGGTAAGAACAAGGAGGATAAAAATAATCCGCAATATGAGAAGACCAAAGCACAACCTGTTGATGATAAGGATAAGCTCAAACCCTGATACCCTTGTATTATATGTGGTGATGATCACTACACTAAGGATTGTTCAAGATGAGTTGAGGTTACTAAGTTCCTTCAAGGGACCCCAAAATCGGCTACTCCGGCCGTGTTGTCACAACCCTTCCCTTCTCAACAACTGGCCCAATTGGTCATTCATGACCAACCTTCCCCCTCCACTACATCCCATGTCTTAATGTGTACAGGTGATTCAAAGAAGAATGACATCACACTTACCACTCGAGCCAAAGATTGTTCTTCCTCCAAAGAGAAGGTTGATGAAATACCACCTTCGTTGGTCTAACCATCTCCCATGACTCCACCTACCAATGGTCCTCTTCATCTCAAATGACCAATCCTAGATACAGTTCTTCACCCTCCCCCAAAGGGTGTTGTCCGAAAATCTACTTTCAATCCTCATGCACGTGCTGCCCAGAACTACAGTATTGTCGAAGATCTAGCCCAAGCATCGTCCTCGATGTCATCCCTCTAAGTCCTTTAGAGTTGTCCTATACAACGGAAGGCACTATTGAAATCTATTGGTGGAATCGACCCTACCGATACAAATTTAATAATTTTTGACTTGGAAGATCACATTCCAAGGTTACCCCCTCAATTCGCATTCCAAATACAAGTTATTGTCTCTCACAAGAACATTTCTAGAACAGTTATTGATGAGGGTGCCTCAACATGTGTCATGTCTATTACCTACTAGAAATCCATCGGCTCTCCTCCTTTAACTAAATCTTACAACACACTCAAAGCCTTCAATGGCTCTGGTTTTAAGCCTTACGGTGTCCTCCCTTCGTTGCCTATTATATTAGAAGGCAAAACGGTCAATGTTGAAGTGGAGGTCTTTGACGCTCCTCTTGATTACAACCTTCTACTTGGCCGTAGCTGGATCGATTCCATGCATGCAGTTGTGTCCACTCTTTTCCATGTCATACATTTCCCACATCAAGGAAAATTAATTATGGTGCACCAATTGGCCTTCTTTAACTCTGATATATGTACCGACAACATACCTTTCATTGCAAAAACACCCCCTGTATATGAGAATGTCGGTGTTGGTCTTCTTAAAGATTCCTATTTGATGGGTACTTTTCCCATTCCACCACCCGATGTTCGACATCCATTCATCACCTCGATCAATATGAAATCCACCTATGTTCAAGAAAACCCTACGTCTTACGACCCGTGGATAGTACCCAACCCCGGTGATCATCTTCGTTATGGTGACCAAATGCCTTTGAGTCCGATCGAATCCACTTATCAAGCCATTCAATCGGCAAACCCTTCTACCACCTCTCTTAGTGATTTATCTCTGGATCCATTTCACATCATTTTTCCTACGGACAAGATCATTATGTTTGTTATGTCCATGGAAGATACCCCTTGGGACGATTGACATCATTGTTCCATTCTCTTCCTGGAACAACACACTATTGAGAGTTACCAACGGATCTGGACCCCATCGACCGTTGTCATCATTTCTACCATTCTCGAGTCTACACACAATATGTTCTATGATGGGAACTTAAGTAATATCTCACCCACCATCCTCCTAGACATATCCATCAAACCTGGAGTTGTTGAAAATGTGCATATTGGAGCTTCGTGTTCCCATGATGAAGTTGTCACCTACAAGTCTTTTTTCCAAGAATTTTGTGACATATTTGCATGGAGCTATGAAGAAATGCCAGGTATTGACCTTGACATTATCGTACATGCGATTAAGACATACCCGGGCACTAAACCCGTACAGAAACAACTTCATCCGGCCCACCCACGTAAAGCAGCCGCTATCAAGCTTGAAGTTGAGAAACGTCTCAAAGATGGCTTTATTTACCTTGTGGCTCTAATGAACTGGGTTTCCAATCTTGTTCTAGTTAACAAGAAATAAGTTACAATCCGCGTGTGTGTTGATTATAGAGCAATTAATAAAGCTTGTCCTAAAGACAACTTTCCTACCCCATTCGGTGACTAGATTGTCGACGACTGTGCTGGAAGTGAAATATTCTCTCTGATGGATCTTTTCTCTGGATATAATCAAATCAATATCGTACCCATAGACCAACACAAGACCACTTTTATTTGTCCTTGGGGCACTTTCGCCTATTGGAAATGATGGCGCTGCACCCCAGGGCACCTAGCTCAGCAGGTCCCATGCCTGACCTCTCGGTCTTAAGGATCGTTCTAATTTCCCTTTCCTGAGCTGAATTAGCTCTTTCGATTCCCACTGGAATCTCTATTAAAATCCGATCCACAGGTCCTTCCTTTACCCTTGTCACGTCTTCTGCACATGCCTGATCTCTCCCTGAGAGAAATTTTGGGTTTCGGGGCTTTTTGATTCCCATTGTTGAGAACATTTGACTTCTTGATCTATCGATCTCTGATATGCCGATTTTCCAAAACAACTTTAGCTTCAGTTAGCCCCCCTAGGATATACCTTTGGTCCACATGACCTCCCCTTATATGACCACAGTCCCTTTCGGGGTTTCGTGACTCAAGCACCCGAACTCTTGGTCTCTCGACTCTCAATGTGCCAATTTCCAAAATGTCGAAATGGCCTCGCCTCTTGGGATTTTCCCCAAAAACCTAGATTGTTTCCATGTGTCCCCTCGAGATGGACGGTCCTCATCATTTCATGATTTCAGGTTTTGAAACACTGAAATGCCTATGGGTTCTTTCCCTTCCAACTCTCGAAGTTTCGATTCCTGACCTCTGATATGACGAAGTGACGTCAACTGGCCCCAAAACGGAGCTTTCCACCTTGTCGGGGTTTCAGAATTTGCGTTTCTGAAATGTGCGTAATTCCTTTCCTCAGGATTTGCAAAACGTCGAATCCTAAAATGCCGAAATGGCTCTCCTATCAGGATTTTTCCTGAATTCTTGGATTTTTGCCAAGCATCCTCCTATGATGGACAATCCTCAATCATTTCGCAATTTCATGAAATCAAATGCTGAAATGCTCCAGCATCCTGTCCACTTGATCCTCGAAATCTCGACATGCAAAATGCCAACAAACTCTCACTCTCTGCCACGTGTCCCAACTGATGGATGACTCAGATCTGTTTCGGGGTTTTCATCCTGGATATTCCTGATCCCTTGTCATTGAGACTTATGATATCCCGATATGAGAAAATCATATGGAAAATTCCTTTCGGGACTTCACTCCCCTATTCACGAAGGCTTAACTCCCTCACAACTCTGGTCAAATCCGACGGCTAACAGTTATTCTAAGAAATATCCAACGATTCAGATCATTTCTCCTGTGCGGTCCTCCTGCTCCCTAGACATGAAAACTCTCAATGGTCCAGATCCTTTCAGCAGATCCGACAGCAACTGTTGCTCCTCCCGAGCTTTGGTGCTTTCTTCCGATGCTTGGAAGATTTCTCCAAGACTAAAAGCCTCGACCTTTGCCTTTCCTCTGCGAGCTCCACAATTTCGATTCCTCGTCTGCGCGTATGAAAACATTGTCTCTCCTGAGATTTATAGACTCTAAACTCCTCCAAAGAGTTCTTTGACCTCTGCGCTCCTTGCAACTATGGCTCCATGCGCTGAAAGCACTAGTCCTCCTAAGCTTATCCTTTGAATCCTCAAGGGATTCTTTGACTTCTATGCCTCTGTAGAGTCTTCACGCACACAAAGTGCTATCTCTCCTGAGCTTCTCAAACACTCAGATCTCTAAGGAAATAAATCCTTCTTCCTTTCTTCTGCATATGGAGAATTTGGATGCCCTTCGGCTATCCTTCACTCAAGAAACCTCTTGCTGAATCCTTCAGGGTGTTGAGCAACCCTGTGAATATTGTGTTGACGAGTGAAAATGAACGCTCGTCAACTAGAGGAGTGGATCTGGTCCAGGGTTGTCTAAATAACCCAAGCCATTTGGGATGATCCACCCCAACGGGTTTAGTGGCTCTATTGGCCGATCTAAGTCCTAGAAAAATGAAAGAAAAGCTAAACTAAGAAAAAACAATCTTAGTGGGAAAAGAAGCTACAGCAAAGCTATATACAAATCTAAAACAAATACATAAAATTTATTAACTGATATCATAAAACAATAATTCTACTTAATTAAATGTTCATCTATCAACACAATTAAATTTTAATCACAAATGTACAATATTTACAGATTATAGATTTTAAATGAAAACCTGCAAAAATCATTTGTAAACTTTCCTATGACAGCAAAACTATTGTTTTTTTATTTTTATAATTTTATGAGAAAGAAATCAAACGAAAACTATCTAAGCTGAGCAATTAAAATAATAATCCTAACTATAAATCTGAACTATATATATTTATCTAAACTACTTAAATAGCACTAATAAACTAACCTGTAATAACGCTTTCCAATTTATCCCATGCAAAGTATCTGATTCAGCTGTTCGATGGGAGGAAATCCGCACCAAATTTTCCACAGGATTCTTGTAAACAGGAAGCAGCAGTGCTCTTGAATATGAATAATAGGACAAACAAGACATAAAAAATGACAACAATCTTATAATTTACAAATCATCACAGTTAGATAAATCCCTGTGCAAAGACTTGTACAGAACAGTTCAATTAATGAAGAAGATAAATCCTTTATTCATTAAATTGAAGCAAGGTAATTGTTGTACTTTAAATTAAGAGACATCAGATATGGACAACGCATAAACCAAATCACATCAACCTGCAATGAATTATGATAGCTAAAGTAGTCGATAATTGATTGCAAACTGATATGAAGAAAACTTGAAATAAAAGTTTGATATATTGAAAGCTAAAGATGTTACAAAACATCCACTTTCATCCCAGTTTGTATCTTCATAAGTCCAAAATCTTTCTTCTCCCAACAGTCGATGGGTTCATTACAAAAAATAACAAGTATTTAAAGACCTCAGGGTAAAACATCCCTGTGGGAATTATCAACCACTGTTTACAGAAAATATGGGAAGAATCTCCCAAATGTCTATTTCTAACTAAAACTAACTACTTGAACCAGATCAATGTAACAAAAGTATGTTCTAAAATGCCACAGCACATCCAATTGGTCATTGAAATTCGTATGCACCTGAAAGTGGACAAGAATAGACAAGTTTAGAAAATGTTTTATTTGTAAAATTAACAAAAATCTAAGTTTTAAGACTAGCTACAGAATCTCACGATTCTGTAGCTGGTCTAATTTGAAAACAGAACCGTTTTAAATCAATCCAAAACTAACAGAAATATATTCGAATTATCAAACAAATATTTAATTACTAATTGAAAACAAAACCAAATCGTTCATGCCAGAAGTAACCAAATCTTTATGCCAATTTGAAACAGACAGAAATCGTGTTTAATTAACCGAATGGTAACAGGGAAATATGCAATCTGTCAAACATTTTTTATTACCAATTCGGAGCAGACAGAGTCATTTTGAAACCAACGAAATCATTATTGAATCAATTTCAAACGAAACAGACTATAACCGATCAAGAAAATATTTCATGTTCATTTAATACAAACGCAATATTTTATGTCGACTCAGAACTTAACAAAATTGTTTTTAAATCCAAAACTAACAGAGTTGTTTTTTCGAATCAATAGATTACATTGTATTTATCAAACTAATCTTTGATATTGATGCATCGCATACATAAAAGACTATGCTAATTCAAACATACAAAATCGTTTCAAAACAAACCAAACAGAACCGAATCGAGCTAACTCAGGGCCGACACAATCATTATGCTTAATGCAAAATCGTATCAATCAAAACATAGTTGTGTCTGAATTTAGCAAACAAATATTCTGTACATATTGAATGCAATCATAATCCAAAACGGAAATAGTCATTCAAAACAAAACAAAATCATTTCTTGAATCTATTCGAACAGAACTAAACGAAAGCAAACCCAATCGGTCATACTAATTCAAACCAACTCATAAAACAAAATCGATGTTGAAATACATACCTGGGCAATAGGAAAATGATTCGATCATGATAACTTTGAATTGACAAAGGCCGTTGTTGCCTCAACATTTCTGAAGACAATTGAACCGGTGGTTTTTTGTTTCTTCTCGTTGGCTTGTAGCCTGTCATTCTTCGTTGTTAGCACAGTAACTCGTTCCTCTAATGATTTAATCTTAGATTGCAATAGGGGAACATCTGTGTAATAAATTTCAAGCCAGGAATTTCATTGGGTACACATTGATTGATCGGGCCTTGGCATCACAGGCGAGGGTTCTTTCAAGTTACCAGGGGTTTCACTGTGAAGCCTAATTCCCGGGAAGTTAGGGCGTTCTTGAGGCACGAAGGTAAGTTGGAAACATAGTCATAGGGTTCCATAGAGTAGAGGCCATGAGAGTAAGGGTATTCCTCGGCTAGGAAACGTTCAATCTCAGAGCCTGAATCCTCACTCAAGACGATAGGTTTTTGGTTAGTGCTCTGCTTGGGCTTGTTCCGAGCACATCTCGATATCCATTGTGCATTTTTCGTTCCCTTACTATTGACAGCAATATCACCTTTTCATTTCTTCCTCACGGGCCTCTTAATGACCTTAGTATTGTATTTATCACACGGTTTGGCTATGGTATTGGGTAGGTCCATGTCGGGGCAATTCGAGGGTTTGACAGGGGGTAAAAGGGTAGGAGGTGGCACGACTGGCTCAACCAGTGTTTCAGTGACCACAACCTTGTCAATTTGAACACACTCGGGAGTGGAAAAGCCATTCCTTGATAGGAAGGCTTGCCAACAGTCACCATTGAGCTTCAAATGGTGAACAATAATGATCTTGATCAAGCAGTGATGGAAAAGGCTGCTATCAGCCTTCTCACACTTAAAACGTTTAGACATTTTGTAAAGACTATGTAGGATATAGTGGGGCATGTTCAGAGGGTAGTCTATAAAATTCATCAATAACCGAAGATAATATAGAAATACCAAACCATACGACCTTCACAAGTCACAAACTGCTTAACAATTTCCAATAGATCATGCCACCTAGGTTTGAGGGCAGCTACATGCATACCTCTATCACAACTAACGATCTTTCTCAATGTGAATAGGAGCAGCCACAACACCTCGTCCACTTTGGAGTTCTTAAACCACCTTTTCCCTATAGCTAGTAAGCCTGTAGCCGAGCTGAGGAATTCCTCATTTAGCTTGAGTTAGATATCTCCGACCTTAGCCTTGCATCCGTCAAATGTGAGGGAAAACTATTGGGCTACCGAAAGGTTGAAACCCTCAAATATTTGAATAAACACCAGCCAGCCACTATTTTCCAAATCCTCACGAGCATTGTCGAATAGCAGGAGTGTTTGGCTTCCATTACACTCTATGTGCACCACAGGTGCCATAGGCAAAGGCACATAGTGATCCGGGTAAACGGACAGGGGATTGGACAGGGTATACGCAGGGTCAAAAGATTAGGCATTTTCCAAAAACCAACAGAGGTAACCCGAGATAGAAGGTAGGAATTAATGCCTAAGTGTGCGAGGGTGGTGGAACGAAATCAACCCATGCAAAACAGTCATATCCAAATGTACAATCGACGACGCATATGGTGATTCAAATCACTATTAGTATATGTTAAAAACAATGCCATTCAAACAATTAATGAAAAATATGGTAAGTCGACCCAAATATTTGCACAAGCAATAGTGTTTGCATGGTTTTATAAAATCAAAATAATGTTTCGAATAAGGATTTGACCATAAAACCTATGCATTGTATGAAACTATTGAATTAAGGGTATAATCACCATGTTTATGAAAACATTGAATTCAATCAAAAGCAATAGAACATCAAACCACTATTGAATCAAAGATTCGATCATAATCATTCGAATACCATCATAATCTTATAAAAATGAAATCATATAAACAACAAAAAAATGTCAAATGAGTAAAGGTTTTTGGTGTCTTGCTAGCTGTGCGGCCATAATTGAATTGGAAATGCAATGAACACATAGACAAGAGTAACCATAATAATCCAGTGACGATTTTAATGCCATTGACATGAATTCGAAATCAAAGTTTTCACGCTTGCAGTCGTGAATATGAGAACAAAAGGCAGGTGTGGAGATGCGCAAGATAATCATGTCATTTTATCCAAAAAATTGCGATGAGAATCAAGGGTTCCAAAACACTTGTGTAGGCAGCTTATAAGGATAGGATAAAAATGTGAAATGGCTACCAACAATGGCGACACACTGGTAGAAGCAGTTATCTCTACCAAAAGAACAAATTCAGATTATGATAACAAGAATAATTCAAACTCAAAAGCAACCAGAAAATTGTTTAAACATCATTATTAATCAAATATTCCAGTAGTGTTTAAAGGATGAAAACTGTTAACAGTCTTAAGACAAGTGAGCCACGATATTAAAGATAAAATCTCCAATACTGTTGACAGGGCCACTGCTGCCAGCAGGCATTCATATCCTCGACAGGGTTTCCATTTAACCCACTCTGATATCTGTATCCTACCAAGAAGTTCCAGATCATAATAAAGGACATTTTAAGGTCAAGAGATTTCATACTTATGAATTTTCATATACCCGACATTGCTTTGCTGCCAGAGGGCCTGTTCAGTACCCCGACAAAGTTGTCTTGGCGCCATGCATGCATTTACCCGCTGCCAGCAAACCTGTTCAGCATCTCGGCGGGTTTACAAGCACTTCCCACAGCTCTTTTAATGATTTATTTTGTTTTTTAAAGATATAAAATTGAGCGGGGTGACGCTGAAAATTATGATATTTTAAACATATTTTTACAGACCTCAACAGAATTTTTTAGAATTGTCCTTCATTAAGATCCAGAGATGGTTTATTTACAAAACCAACCTTCTAAGATAGGGAGACATCTTCTGATTCGTTCCCTTAAAGAACAGGGACAACGTAAGAAGATAATATATGATCGTGACAGGCTTTACTCATAGATCGAAATCAGTTAACTTCTTTCAAACAACAGTTTTTGCTCAACACAGATGTAAATTTTAGAAGTAGTTTGTCATTGATGTTTAGACAAATTTTCAACAGTCATTTCAGAGGAAGAATTTTCTGTTTTCTTTGTCCGACCAGTTCATAATGCAGGTATGTGTATTTCAACAGCAAAAACTAGTAAGCATAAGGGAGAAATCAAAACACACCAGCGAAGAAAAAATTGGAAAGCAAAGAAATCCAAACAACAAAAACAAAAAAACAAATATGTACAAAAGGTGCATCTGAAAACCTCATACAACAAATCCCTTGGGAAACTGAAAGAAAGTAGGAAAATCCTGATTGATGGGAAATCAGTCTTATTCTTGGTACCTTGGGTCAGGGTTGATTCAGATTCATTTATCTCTTTACCTTCCATTTAGGATTTTCATGATGATACTGCGTTTTTTGAAAATAAATGTTCAACTAAGAGTAAAGAGAAAAGGATCAAGGGGACTTCCCTGACAACAACCGCATTATGGTTCTCGTGGTGCGCCCACTTGTGTTCATGATTGCATTATTACAAAGAGAAATAGTGAGAAATCAAACTGAAAGAAAACCTATTCCTAAACCTACCCTAACTATTAAACGAATCAGGATACTACGTGAAGTCATGCTTCCAATGTAGCCATCGAAGTAACTCTAATACTGCAACGGAAACAAAATCAAGCATTACTAATAAGAATGGTAATATATCAACAAATGATAGAAACATATCACACTTACCTTCATAATAATCATCTAAGAACAAAGTAAGCATGATCTTACCATTCCCTTGAATATTCTTGTTGTATGAATCCTCCAGCCACTGTGCAATCTTTTCATGATAAGGGTCATTATGGCATGGGCGAGTGTAAGTAGTATTGAAAAACTTTTCAGGATTACGAGGAAATGGAATAACCATCAGCCAAGGCTGAAATGCCCCATCCTCCTGACAATTCTCTAAGTTTTCATTAATTTCTTCACATGGAGGATCTAAAAGAAACATGTCACGCTTACTTCCAAGATACTTGGGTAAAAACAAAGCAAGCTCAACTTTGTCTTTATTATGAAATTTTTTCATATCTGAATATTCAAGCCATCCTAAGATCCTATCACAAAAATGGGGATGCAAACCATGACTTTGATTAAATGAATATATCAATGGGAAACTCATCATAGGAGGATTCGTGCAATTAATTATATCATCGGTTTGAATGTTTCCTTCGATGAGATTGATCATTTCAAAATGTGAAGCATAAACATTAAGATTCGAGCTAAGCAAAGAATGAATATGCAACTTAGAATGTTTGATCTCCATAAGATATAATGCATTGTCCTTTTCAACAATAAACTGTGTAAAATCATCTCGCAACATGTCCTTTTCCCATGTGAGTGATGAAAGTGAACAAGCATCAAATCCAAGTTTATCAATGTTAGGTTTGGAATTGATTTCACC
>ML777005.1:3565648-3646360 GCA_009831015.1 Picea engelmannii | reverse complement strand
ACAGAAACAGAGGGTCATGCAACTTAACGAATTGGGAGAAATGAGGCAGGATTCTCTTCAAAGGACCATCCTTGTGCAAAGTCAACGCAGCAAGTGGCATGACAAATACATTAAGAAAAAGCATTTCCAACCAGGGGATTGGGCACTACTTTTCGATTCCAAATACAAAACTTTCAAAGGGAAACTTACAATGAGATGGTTGGGACCTTATGAAGTAGAAACTATTTTTGATAACGGTTCTGTCGAGATTAAAACCATAGATGATTCTCAGAACTCCTTTGTAGTGAATGGACATCGAATGAAAGTGTACAACAAACCTTTGTCAAAAGATGATTTCTTACAGGAAGTGGCCAAGCAAGAAGAACTAAAGATAGTAGGGGGAGAGCCTTCTCCTCCTGCTGATATTTGATCACTCAGACTGTTTTAAAATTCTGTACATAATAGATCTTTAGCAGAAAAATAAAAAAATTATATATAAAAAAAAAATCAAATAATATAAAAAAAAGAAAAAACATTCATTTTCTTCTTTCTCTTGGATATGTTGATCCTTTGTTTTCAGTTTTACAGGCTCCTCAGAACAAGTGCAGAACTAAATTCACAACAGGTAAGAAGGTAATATTGTTTTATTTCATGAGATTTTCTTAACAATGTGACTAACTTGTTTTGCAACAGATAAATTTGAGCTTGTTTGCTCCCTTTGTTTGCTCATTAAAATATGAAAGGGGCATTCATTAGGAAGGATTATTCTTTACCAGACCTGGTGAATTATTATGGGAAAGAAACCCCCTTAGAGTCTTCTTTTGGCATTTCCTCAGACTCTCCAAATATGAGGAAGCAGTGAGCATGAACTAGCTTTGGCTCATAAAATCCACAAGCAGGTGATTACTGTTCTAAAAGTTATGTCTGCAAAATTTCTATCTGCACTCATGTTGGATGATGTGGAATACGTTAAGATCCACCTTCCAACAAATCTCACTCCATCGACATCAGCACCTTATTTGGAGTAGAGGTTAGAGATTATTTAGCACCCTGGACTCTGCATGCCTTAATGGAAGATGTCTTTGCTAACAGCCATGGGAATACACCAATGTCTCTTGGTTGATATATCTTATAGGTGACTCGACACCGACACCTCTATTCGTACCTGTTAGGATGTGTTGTAGGTACCTTGAGGCCCATTGACATCACAGGTTGGTCATCTCGCATCGGTTAACAACATTCATCAATGGTTGGTAATCCGATGATTTCTGTTTGTGTTCGACTCCAGAACATCTATTCACACAAATCAGACTTGTACCATGGGTGAAGATTTGAAGCTGTTGAAGACATGATTTCAGTTGATCTTTTTCAAGCCAGAACAAAAGCCAGGTTCAAGGGTCATCCTAAGATAATCTGTTGTTATACACAGGAAGTTTTTTTCTCAGAACGGTATTATTTTTTCAAATCCTTTTACAGATTCCTGAGTGTTCCATTAGTACCAATCAGTACCAGCACATAGTTCATCAGTTACAGGTCCCTCAGAAAGACCAGAGAAGCTACAATTTTTGCGCCAGACTTAACTTCAAAAGACAATCCTACAGCAAGACTTTCATAACAAATGGGATAGGTAATTTAACTCAGGTATATGTTGGTTCATGTTGATTTACTGTATTAATTTGCATACTAATAGTTGAACTGAATGTACCTTAACTACTCCATAACGTTTCATCATTTCCACGACCTGTACCTAATGAACTAAGCCTCCATGATGTTTCATATCACAAAAATGCACCATTACCGGAACTAAGTTTGATTTGACCTGGATATGATAACTCTACACCCTCATATGACTTTCATCATGTTCCAACACCCTATCTATCTCCACGGCAATTCAAATCTTCTCATATAATTTTCTTCCCAACCGTTCCTTTCATCACATTCTCGTCCCTTCGTGCCCTCACCCAACCTTCGCTGCCACTGATAGACTTTACCTATGATGCCAAGAAGAGCCATGGTAGAAAATCTCCATGAACCAGAAACATACGCCGACTTGGAAGCCCTCCCGGAGTATGGGGCAACTAGAGATATTTTTAAGCAAGCAGGGTGGGAACCATTTCTGAAGAAGTTCGATGGGTATAATGATGCAATCACACTCCAGTTTGCGCTGCATTTTGAGGGTGGGACCGCCAAGGTGGGCGAGCTCGATTTCGAGGTCACAGAGGAGTTCATTGCAGAGGCAATTCAATTGCCCACCACAGGCCAAAGATAGACAAAGGGACAGCCGGTTGATAAAAATCTTTGTGCGCAGCTGTTGAAACCTCAGTACCGGGAAACAAAATGGTCTGAGGGAACGTCGCGATCTTGGCTGGAACCACAGTGGACTCAAGTGTTGTTCATTCTCTAGCGTTACCTAACGTGTGAGGGTCAATATACCATTATATTCCCCTACCACGCCCGACTTCTGTTACACTTCACAGGTACTCCGCTGAACATACCCTTTTTCTTGTTAAAAAGTTTAAAAAGGATGGCTGAACAGGTCCAAAGGGCTAATGAGTTTTGGGGGAGTTTATTTCACTTCAGTCTAGTTAAAATATTGATCACATCTGCACTATTGAAGAAGCAAGAAACTTGGGACCTCTTCACTTCAAAAACCCTCACCCGTGCCCAGTCTAAAGCTAGGGGTGTGAAGCTTGTTCCCCCACACAAAAAGTTGAACTCCAAGAAAAAGAAGGTCAAAACCCTGACTAAAGACTGTGTTGGGGACCCTGAGCCAGAACCTCCAATTGATGACGAAATAGAAACCAATACTGGGACTGGGAAGGGCACCACACCTACAGAAGCAAACATTGAAGTCCTGAGTTCTCCCCCAGCTGCTGAGAACATAATTGATGTGGAGGAACTAGCCGAGTCAACTGATAAGCCTAGGAGGAACCTGAAAAGAAAATGTAAAAGCGTATTGTCGGGAATGGACAACTCGGTACCTAGTTACCCCCCACAAGAGAGATTGGAAAGTATATATGGTCACGAGGAGGCCCCAGAGCCCTCTGAGATGACCTGGACTTTGTCCCAACTCATTCAAAAAAACTGTAAAACAAATCAGCAGGCTACTATGCCCAAGGGAATTGTGCAGAATGAGTCCATTCAAGTACCAACCGGTACCCCTGTTCAGGTGCAAAGAGAGTCCACTCCCGAACCTAGTCTAGCTGACACCTATGAACGAAGCCCAAATAAGTTCACCCTTGAACTCAGTCCAAATCATAATTTTGATCCAATTGACACTTATGAACGTAGCCCAGATGAGTTCACTCCTGAACTCAGTCCAAATCATTATTCCAATAGAGTTCACACCCCAGCTCAAAGCCCAGACGATTTTACCCATGCATCCAGCCCTCTAGCATAGCCAGGACAAGACCAAACATTTGAAACCCACTGCGAGATTTCCTCCAGTCGGTCCTTGAAACCAATGGTGGCGAAACTAGAGAGAAAGAATAGCAGATTGAAGGAGAAGTTACATGAGTACATTGTATTGGATAGGCATATTAAAACTAAGAATGAACTCCTGAAACTCAGGGTAACTCACCTCTTGTCAAAAATTGAAAGGTTAAAGAAGAGGAAAAATAATATTTTCAAAAGGAACAGGCAACTTCAGAGGATTACGAGAAAGCATGTTATAATCAACAGAGTCCTCAAGAAAGAAATTAGGAATCTGAAGAAGCAGGAGAGGCTACAAATGCTGGTTGCAGCCGCTGCAACCCTCTGATGGCTACCATTTTTTGATTTTTGTTGCCTGAGGACAGGCAAGGACTTCAGTGTGGGGGCATGTTGGTCTCCGGTTTTGATCATGTTTTTTGCCTATATTATATTCCACAGACCTCCATTTATATACCCAGTACCACCCTTTTGGCCTTGTTTTGACATAATTGACATCTCCCTACCATTCAATGGGGCTACTTAAGGTATATTTGCATTTCAAGCTATTTTTATGCACTTTGATGCTTTAAATTGATATTGGAACTAATGTCGCTTGGGTTAGGTACCACTTCTATTTTTGGAACAGGATGCCGGTACCAGGTACCAACTCATACCCGTGGAGATACCAATGGAGCCGCTCAAGATCTGAGTGTTATGGTACGAATGGGAGACAGAGAGATTCTCATGACAGCTGGAGTCATCTCCCACAGGGTGCTTGAAGGCATAATGATGAAACCGGGTCATTAATTCTTCATCGTTCACACTTCGTGACACTACGTGTCACGAAGATGTGAAGTACGTTTTAAAACTTGATTCCAATCTATTTTTGGATCGGGGGATCCATTTGTTTTAGGTATCTTTGTTTTAGACTGTTATAAACAGGAGGATTTATATAAACCCGGGATCACTCCAGAGAACGGGTTGGATTATGTTATGTCGTGAACATATATTTCTGAATACAAAAATTGTTGTTACGTTATGTTACCCGACTATCGTACGATCTGAGTATTTTTCTTATGAGTTAATGAAGCGTGAAGTTTACACCATGTTGCATAGAATGTTATAGTTGGCTCTAGTTATTACTAACAGTGTTTGTGCCATTTGGTTGGGCCCGCCAAACCGGTGCAAGCCGCTGCTTTATTCTATCATAGGTTTAGTTGTTTCAGTGTGTTAGTATTTGCTTACATGAATGGTATATCTGCAGCTCATAGTGTGTCATAGATTTAGTTGTTTCAAGATTGTGCTTATTTATTCTTCAACTGAATCGTTCCAACATACTGATATCCCTTACGTTGATGAGTATTAAAACGCATGACTGATTCCTGTAGGGTTTAGAGTAGGAATGTGGTTTGTTTGGCTTCTCATTTTTAATTCGAATATCACTTAGAGATTGAGTGAGCTTTGCTTTGCTAGATAGTTAGTTACCCTGCTCAATTAGAATAGTTAGATTACAGTTAAATCAAAGGAAGCTTCTGGTACCAATAGGTAGGGTAGTACTCTATTTTCCTGTAGACAGATTTAGATTGATTTTGATAACCAGATTAAATGCATTTGAGAAAACACTCTTTCTGTCGTAGCTTGAACAGAAATGATGATGATAGATGATTAAAAGATAGTGGTGGAATAAGCTTGTGAAATCATACTTATGAATGGAAATAGAAGCACCAGCATTTAAACATAAGACTGTTTTCTGTTGATGACTCAAATAGGAAATGCTAAGTTTCAAGATCGTCATTAAGATTCAAGTTCTCAGAGTGAGTTTATGTTTTCTTTTCAGGATAGCCTTTAGATAGGAATTATCTTACCTACACATACAGTGTAGCAGCTCAAAGTTTACCAACCCTGGTTTGACAATTTAGTGTTTCAGGTCATTCAAATCTTCAATTTAGCAGCCTGACAACGATTTTAATGCCATTGACGTGACTTCAAAATCAAAATTTTCACACTTGCATTCGTGAAAACAAGAACAAAAGGCAGGTGTGCAGATGCGCAAGATAATCATGTTATTTTATCCAAAAAATTGCGATGAGAATCAAGGGTTCCAAAACACTTGTGTACACAGCTTATAAGGATAGGATAAAAATGCAAAATGGTTGCCAATAGATTCCTTAGTGGATTCTTCCTCCAAAATACAAAACTCAATAGAGTTCTTTTCTTGTGCCTATCTACATATTATCTCAATGCCCTCCTGGCAGAGTTATACAGAACTCATGACAGAGTTCTTCTATGCACTCTTTGCACCTGCTCAATGCCCACCTAGAAAAGCTTTACAAAACTCCTCAGAGCTTCTATATTTTGAATTCACAGCAAAGTTATTCTGTGCACTCCTTGCACTGGCTCAATGCCCACCTGGCAGAGCTTCACAGAACTCCTCAGACATTTTGTCTGCAACTGTGTTCTTCTCCTACATATCCTTGGCTCCAAGGTATTCAAAAACCTTGAGGTCTTCTTCAGAGTTGTTGATTTCAGAAATGCACCCTCTTTGCATGGCTATCAAAACCCACAATGTTATGTCACACCCTCCTGGTGTGAAGCCTCAAAGACCTCTCAATATTGAAGCCAAAACAACTCCTGCAAATGCATAAACGTAACATACATTCACAGCATATAAAGAACACTCACAGGCATTCATTTAACACAGAAATATGTAGGAAAATTTGTTGTTCATATTAAAATGGCAAATGCCTGTTTGTACAAGGTGTTCCTAAGCACGGCCTATAACAAGGTCTCAGCTCCTTATCTTCTACTCTCTACTCGCAGACCCTCTACCATGAGATGCAATTACCATCAAAAGATATTTCACATGAGGAGGCTCTTAGAGCTCTTCCCTCTAATCTACCTACCCTATTCAATTACATTGAATGGGTTGTCTAGTCCAGAAATTGGATCTAGATCTCATCCTTACAAACATTAAAGGCCTACCTACTCTAATGCCTTCACAAAGGCATGACTCCATGGCTCAACAACCTACAACATTAATTACATTCAAATTCAAAATTAAAGATGAGGGATGCGCCTCTCTTCAGCCTTGAATGCACGCACTGACGTGATTGGTTGGATGACGTGGAGAGATGCTCCTACATCATACTCCTCATCTACAAAATTCATGATCTCCTACTCATGAGCTTCCCATCTCAGTTTTTGAAATCCTCCTGGATCCCAAAAAAATTTCTGGAGCTGTTCATCTGCTTCACCTCCCTGATGATGTTGTTGCTACTTCTGCACTGTTGCTGCTACTTCTTTCCTTATGCTCAGCCTCTCCTTGTTGACAGTTTCTGCTGACTGGATCATCATCTCCCTGATCATGTCGATCACTTCATCCAGCTGCTCCTGTGGATGGCTCTATTCATGCAGTCTCCCCAGTTGCAAAAATTTTCTGCAAATGGGCAAATCACTGTGATCTCTCATGCCTTCTTCATATGCTACCAACTTCACTTGTTGGATGTGCACGCTCTGCACCTTCACCCTTCTCTCCAGGGCTTCAATATTCTCATACAGATCAGCCAAACTAATGTTGTCTGCTTCTTCTTCTTCTTCTTCTGCAAACTCCCAGGTTGTAGTCTTTTCAGTCTCCTAGCTGAAAATATTGAGCCACTCCTCAGAATGCTCATTTTCTTCTTCTTCTTGGGTAGTCTCAAACACTTGCTCCAATTCTTCTTTCCTGACAGTCTCAGCTAGTTGTCCTTCTTCTACTGTTGTTGCCTTATCAACCGCAACGTATATTTATGCCTCCTCTTGGGAAAATGGTAGGAATATTTTGATTCCCCCAATCATCGGAAGATTTCTCAGATCTTCCTCCTTTGTCAGTTGCATCTGTTGATCCAAACTCACCTTTGAGTTTATGAGACTCTTAGATAGTCTCATCTGTTCATCCCTGCCCAGCTGGAAATATGTTATTTTCCTGCTTCTTCCTTGGCAGACTATGAGATCAACCGATCCCATCTTCATTAGCACCCCTTGTTGAATTGAACTCACCTCCGAGTCCATGAGACTTTCAGACAATCCCGTATTCTTATCTTTGCCCACCTGGAAATTTGAGATGCTTCCACTACCCTCCTGGCAGTCTTCGAGATCCCGCAGCGACCTCATTTCATTGCCCAGCTGGAAATGTGAAATTCCTTGGTTGTCCTCCTAACAGTCCGTGAGATCTTCAGCTGATCTCAACTCCTTGCCCACCTAGAAATTTGGAATTTCCTCTCTTCCCTCTTGGAAGTTCTTGAGATCTTCAACTGATCCCATTTCATTCTCTTCACTAAGAATTCTCCTAGTCTCTGGCTCACATATTTGAACCATCTCCTCAGGTCTGTTGAGGTTTTCAGCATGCCTCAACCATCCTCTTAACAGCCTATGTTGTCTTCTAGTCATCAACTCCTTGACTAGCCATTTTACCTTCGGCTTCCTCATGGGCCATTTATATACCCATCTCGACTTGGATTTATGTTGTATTCACAATGCAAGTTCATCCATCCTCGCGTTCTGTTGCATCCGCAATGAAATATTTTCTATTTCTTTCCTTATATCAGCGAGCTCTTCATCTATTTCTTCTTTACTCACCAGATCCTAGTTCTTCCTTCCAGCATACTTACGGCCTTCAGTATCCATGTTTTTGTCTCTATCTACCCTCCTGGAAAATCTGTTGCTCACTCCTGCAAACCTGAGTGCTTCATCCTCTTCCTATAGTCCTGCTAATTGTCTTCTCGATTGTTGCATACCCGTGAACAATCACCACAGAGTCTTCAGCAACCTTGTCTTCTTTCGCCTCACTTCACCTGAAATATACAAGTGAATTCCAGCCCTTATACCACTTGATGGAAAGTCCTCAATCATTTCACGATTTCACCAAATCAAATGCCGAAATGCTCCGGCATCCTTTCCTCTTGATCCCCAAAATCTTGACATGCAAAATGTCAACAGACTCTCAGTCTCTGCCACGTGTCCCAACTGATGGATGGCTCAGAACTGTTTCGGGGTTTTCATCCTGGAGATTCCCAATCCCCTATCATCGAGACTTCTGATATCCTGATATGCGAAAATTCGATGGAAAATTCCTTTCAGGACTTCACTCCCCTATTCACGAAGGCTTAACTCCCTCACAAATTTGGTTAGATATGATGACTGACATGTATTCTAAGAAAGATCTAACGGTTCAAATCGTTTCTCCTGTGTGCTCCTCCTACTCCCTGGACATGAAAACTCTCAATGGTCCAAATCCTTTCAACAGATACGACGGAAACTATTTCTCCTCTCGAGCTTTGGTGATTTCTTCCGATGCTTGGAAGATTTCTCCAAGACTAAAGGCCTCGACCTTTGCCTTTCCTCTGCGAGCTCCACAATTTTGAGTCCTTGCCTACGCGTATGAAAACATTGTCTCTCCTGAGCTTTATAGACTCTGAACTCCTCCAAAGAGTTCTTTGACCTTTGTACTCCTTCCAGCTATGGCTCCATGTGCTAAAAGAACTACTCCTCCTAAGATTATCATTTGAATCCTCAAGGGATTCTTTGACTTTTGCGCCTCTGCAAAGTCTTCACGCACACAAAGTGCTATCTCTCTTGAGCTTCTCAAACACTCAAATCTCTAAGGAAATAAATCCTTCTTCCTTTCTCCCGCAAACGATGATTTTGGATGCCATCCTGGCTATCCTTCACTCAAGCAACCTCTTGCTGAATCCTTCAGGGTGTTCACCAACCCTGTGAATATTCCTCAGTGGATTCTTCCTCCAAAATACATAACTCAATAGATTTCTTTTCTTGTTCCTGTCTGCACACTGTCTCAATGCCCTCCTGGCTGAGTTATACAGAACTCACAACAGAGTTCTTCTGTGCACTCTTTGCACCTGCTCAATGCCCACCTGGTAGAGATTTACAGAACTCCTTAGATCTTTTGTCTTCTTTTGAGCTCATAGCAGAGTTCTTCTATGCACTCCTTTCACTGGCTCAATGCCCACCTAACAGAGCTTCATAGAACTCCTCAGAGATTATGTCTGCAACTGTGTTTTTCTCCTACACAGCCTTGCCTCCAAGGTATTCAACAACCTTGAGGTATTCCTCAGATTTTTTGATTTCAACTTCTGTGCCCACCTAGCACGCCTCTGTCTAACTCCTTAGAGTTCAAAAATGCACCCTTTGTGCACGGCTATCAGAACCTGCAGTGTTTTGTCACACCCTCCTAGTGTGAAGCCTCAAGACCTCTCAAGATTGAAGCCAAAAAAACTCCTGCAAATGAATAAACATAACATACATTCACAACATATAAAGAACCCTCACAGACATTCATTTAACACAGAAATATGCAGGAAAAATTATTGTTTGTATTAAAATGGCAAATGCCTGTTTGTACAAGGTGTTCCTGAGCACGGCCTGTAACAAGGTCTCGGCTCTTTCTCTTCTGCTCTCTACTCAGAGACCCTCTACCATGAGATATAATTACCATCAAAAGATATTTTACATGAGGAGGCTCTTAGATCTCTTCCCTCCAATCTACCTACCCTATTCAATTACATTGAATGGGCTGTCTAGTCCACAAATCAGATCTAGATCTCATCCTTACAAACATTAAAGGCCTACCTACTCTAATTCCTGCACAAAGGCATGGCTCCATGGCTCAATAGCCTACAACATTAATTACATTCAAATTCAAACTTGAAGATGAGGACAACGCCTCTCTTCAGCCTTGAATGCATGTGTTGATGTGGTTGGTTGGCTAGCTAGTTGACGTGGAGAGATGCTCCTGCATCAGGAAACTTTCCTTCGTTTTAAAGAATGGAGGAACAAATTTTCAATGTGCTATGTCTTATGCCTTTCATGATATAAAGTACATTGTGCAACCATATCTCAATGACTTACCAGCTCATTCCATGCGTCGTGTAGATCATCCAACACACCTTCGTGCCATTTTCCTTCATTGTCGATTTTACTGTATACGCTTGAATCCCCAAAAATGTGTTTTTTGTGTAGAATCCGGTCGACTTCTAGGATTTATTGTTTCACATCAAGGGATCAGGGAATATCCTTTGAGGGTCAAGGAGATTCTCAATCTCCCTCCTCCTTCCTCACTTCACCAGCTACAAAGTTTGTAAGGGAAGGAAAACTTTCTACGTCGTTTCATCCCAAACTATGCTAAGTTAACTCTTGGTTTTAATTGACTGCTCAAGAAAGGTTCTGAATTGGTATGGGATACCACTGCCAACAAAGATTTCGACGCTTTAAAATTGACCTTAACCCGTATCCCACTACTTTTCCCACCTGATTACAGTCACGATTATTTCCTGTATCTCACAGCCTCAGACTCTACCATTGTTATGGTTCTAGTCCAGGAGGATGATTCTCATGAAAAACATGTCATTTATTATTTTATTCAGAGTCTGATGACTACCGAAACGAAGTATTTACATGTTGCAAAACTAGCCTTGGTCGCCATCCAAGTTGTTCAATGTTTCTGACACTATATCCTTTTACGCAAGACTACTATTATTTCCAACTGCAACCCTATGCAACACATTCTTACACGCCAATTAATAGGGGGGAAAATACTCCAAATGGATTGTAATACTCTATGATTTGACTTAGAATTTTAATGTGCTAAGTCCAAGAACACCTTGGTGTTTTTCGAATTGATATGCGACCTTCCATGTTCTGAGATGAAAAATGTAGGAGAAGATTCATTACCCAATGAATCTCTTTTTCTTATCAGTTCTGATGACCTTTGGTACGGGGATATCATCATATATCTTCAAACCCAAAATTTCTGGCCTGATTTGTCTAGCATTGACCGTTGTCACATACACTACCAAGCCCATCAATATATTATCCTTGGTGATACTCTTTATCGTCGTGGGATTAACTCCATTTTTCGACGCTGCCTCACATTTGACGAAGCCGAGAAATCACTAAATGACTATCATTCTTGAGCATGTAGTGGTCACATGTCTAGGTATGCTACTACCCAGAAGATCTTACGAGCTAGGTATTTTTGGCCTTATTTATTCAATGATTGTATTATTGCTATCCAAAAATTCCACGCTTGCCAAACCTACAACAATAAAATATGATCACACCCTGCTCCTCTACACCCTATAGTCTCCGTTGGACCTTTTGCGAAATGGGGTATTGATTTCATGACATGTTACCCTCACTCAACCGGGGGCATGGATACATTATTGTAGCCATATATTATTTTATGAAATGGGTCGAGGTGATGCCAACATTCGACAATACCAGAAAGACTGCAACATTATTCATATTCAATCACATCATTTATCGGTCTGGTGTTCCTCAAGCTATCGTTACCGATCACGGTAGCCACTTTAGAAACTTTATGATGGCCGAACTCACCGAAAATTTGGGTCTTTTCCATAAAAACTCAACACCCTATTACCCATAGGCCAATGGTCAAGTTGAATCAATAAACAAAGTCCTAATTACCATGCTTTGACGAATGATAGGGATTCACAAAATTGGTTGTCACACAATGTTGTTTTCGGCATTGTGGGCTTACTAGACATCTGTCAAGTCTGCTATCAAGTTTTCACCTTTCCAGTTAGTTTATGGTATAGAAGCCATCTTGCCGATTGAATGTGAGATACCATATCTAAAGCTCGTCGTTGAACTTCTCCCAAACACTTCTGCTGAATAAGAACGTATGTTGTATCTTATGCAACTAGATGAAACCCGTCGTGATGCCACCCTAATTATAGAAACCCAGAAGAAACACGTCAAAGCTCAATATGATAAACATGTCAAACCATGCTTGTTCTCTGAAGGAGATCTAGTTCTCCTTTATGAACAAGATAGGGATTTGTTAGGAGCCAGAAAATTTGAGGCTATGTGGCGAGGTCCTTATATCATCAGACGGGTGTTGGAAAAAGGAGCCTACGAGTTAGTGGACTATGATGGTATCCCTTTGAGTGAACCCAGAAATAGGCTTTACTTAAAGAAGTACTATGCTTAGATCATTTGTTCATGAGTGCTTTTATTTTATTGTATCATACTTTTTGTGTGTTACTTTAGTGTGATTTTTTGTTATTTGGTTTCTACCCTCGACCGCTTACCTTGCATTGAAATTGGTTTCCAGATGTCGGAGTCTTCGCTACCCCACATTGGATTCGTCGATGGCGTTAGTCATAGTACTCAAAACTTAGCTTCTATTGCATGGGAAATTTACGCACCTACAAACAAACTCATTAGTCTACGAGGTGTTTGCCTCGGTCGTGCAACCAATAATATCCCAGAATATAGTGTCGTCATCGAATTTTTGATTGATGTTATTTCACTTGGTATCCGCTACCTGGTTATATGAATCGATTCGCAGCTAGTAGTACTATAGTTAAGTAATGTCTATGCTATCTGAAGTCCTACTTTATTATTTACGAATTCGCCTCTTAGAACGTTATTTTGATTATATCGAATATCAACACATTCCTAGATGTCTAAATATATTGACTGATGCTTTAGCTAATTATGTTATAGACAGACATTTGGGACATTTATGAACCAATCACACGTCACATGTATTATACAACACAAAATAATCCAGTAGAAGTCGTATATATGTATATAACGATCAAAAGTTTTTACAAAAAGTTTATGTCCAAAGATCAAAATCTCAAAATATGAATCCCATAGCTTCCAAAAAAATAGCACCATGGATGATGCTCACGATAACATACAACTGGTCAGGCTACTCTACAGAGAAATCGATTGAGAGAATTGGACACGCCCACAGTATGGCACTGATAACGTCTCAGGATCTCTCTAATAGTGATGTTCAGGACATCTACAGTCAGTCCCTCTAATTTTTGTTCAATCGCCTCGTATTCCTTAGCATCCTATCTTGCCACCAGAGCCACTTCTCCTTGCCTCTGAATGGGAGATGTCCCTAGCGGTCGATACGGCCCCACATATATGTTGTCAAAAGAAATTGTTGATTAGTCCTTGGATCGAACATATAAAAACATTTTATATAATAAAATTTGCAAAAACATTTAGAAAGAACAAAATGTGTACTTCTTACCTAAGTCACCCCATTGAGCATCCTCAGGCAGGACCAAATCCGGATCTCCTCAGAAATCCAAACTGGCATATGCGTAGTCATCGATCATCAACATTTGGGGCCTCAAACAGTAAAAAAATGAATCATTATATTTGATTATAGGCCCTGCTACATGCCAAGCCGTGGGGTTACACCACCTCAGCATCCTCAGATCCTATGGAGCCGATAAACCCCAATCTACCTGTAGACGCAGAAATGGGACCCTCTCAAGGAAGAAAGAACCCAAAATCGACCCATACCCAAACTTCTTTAAGTCACCCCTTGTACACTTGGTCAGTTTTCTTTTCATGTTTCGGAGAATCGTATCCGACCAATTAAAAACCCAAGGCTCTGTGCACTCTATTGCGTATTGGAAATAGCTCTAGAGAGCCATGTACAGAGCCATGCTCCCAACCATGCGTGCAATGGTAAACAAGATAGTCCGTAGGGTCAAATATTGGACCCCCCAAATGACAACCTTACCCTTGCTTCTCTCTACCTCAGGAACACAATGTTGGCGAACATACTCACTCATAGGAAGTCCACCACCCCTACCTCCAGTCAAAGTCACATGGGATCCATGTTGTGAAAACCCCATCAGAAAATAGATATCCTCGATATCTAGCGAAAGCGTGTGGACCCCTACATGAAATACATGTTGGTCCACATCCCACATGTGGACCAGGTACTCTAACAACCTGAGTTGGGCTCTCATGCCCAGGATCCTAAAAATTTTTAAGACCCCACATTCTCGGAGAGTTGCAACTGTACACAGATCATCTACGACAATGGCATCATCCTCCTCGTGTTCCCTTTCCCTCCATTCCAACATCGTTATGATCAATACCTTCAATGGAGTCATGAGAAATAAGTTGGCAACTCATTTTAACCTCTTGAACAAATTTTTATTGAGCAAAACCACACACAAAAATCTATTTTTCGGTGCTCACAGGTGAAGCTTTTGCATAGTGCAAGATTCTCGCAGGTGCACTAAATCCCACCTGTGAAAATCTTAGATTCTCGCAAGTCCTGAATGGCCCACCTGCGAGAATGCTTGAGCACACCTACCGAACCTAAAATGGACTCAAAACTCTAAAATTGCCAATAAAAATCAAAAGTAAACCATGGAAAAGTTGAAAAATCAAGAGATTACCTCATTGGCCGAAACCGTTTGCTAAGTGATCACTTGTAGCTCCCACGATTGAAAAGCAGGTGTGTTGTAATTTTTTTTGACAAAGTAACGATGAAATGGTAAAAAGACCTTTTTACCCATATTTATTCACCTTTTTACTATTTTTCATTGATTTTTATATTATTTTTATTACTTTTGTCTAAAAACCTAATACCCTAATGGTTTTGTGAGTATGGGTTTTTGTAGATAGCTTACCTAGAAGTCCAAATGAAGGTATATGGGAATTTTTTCTCTTTTGTACATTCGTCACATGAACGAGTACCTTTTTAGGGTTTTGTAAGGAAAACCTCGAGCTCAATCTTCGTTCATTCTCGTGCTTGAAAATACATGAGAATGCAATCGAGTATACTTTTGTCGTCTTTTCGTACTCGTTATGGTAACATGAAAACGACGAAAACAAGGGAGTATCCTTTAATCTCTTTTCATGCTCCATAAAATGAAAATATTGTTGAATGATATTGTTATTTTCACGCTCATAAAAGTATTTGAAGAAAACATTTGGTGGGCGATAGTTTATCACTTTTTTGGTCTCATCGAATTAATTTATGAAAAAGGAACTAGGAAAGTTTCTATTTAAGTGTTTTTCATACTCTCAAAACATGAAAAACGCCCGAGTTTTCTATCTTTGGACTCGTTAAACAAACATCGAAAGGCCCTTATGGGACCAAACCACTCCTTCTTAGGGTTCGTTAAACATACTTTGAGTGACTCGTATGAAGGATGAGCTTACATCAACAAGCATGTAAGGTCCTATCTAACAAAACCTAAAATTTAATAAATTTAAACATAAAATTTCTATCATAATTTCTTTACAGTTTTATATTCAACAAACTAACAGTTCATGGTTCAGCAAATTCAAATGAGCAGCATGATATAAAAATCATAAAAAAAATATACACAGCATAGTAAAATAATGAACCATCATAACGATAAGGACATTCCATAATAATGAACATAAATACCTCTCAAGTGATGTTGTTTCCCCAACTTTGTCTATCCAAGATGCTCAGCCCAAACTATGACCAAGCTACCCTGCCCAAACTATGCCCAAAACTAAATCTTTCCTCCCATCCAGCTAAGAACAGAGACTATCCGGCTCCCCCGAGCCCAAAACTCCCAACAACAGATGCACCCCTGTAACAGTCCAAAAAATTCCTCAAGCCAAAAACCAGAAATACAGTTTTCCAATCCCTCCCTTGGAAAATGCTCCAATACAATCTCCTAATCTCCAAAAATTCTCCCTGCCCCCAAAATCAAAAGTCCCCCTCTCGAATGTCTTTTTCCCCTCATATCCCCCTATCCATTCACCGCCTCTCCCCCCCTTATCTCTTCATTCAATTCAAACCACCTTATCCCTCCATTCAATGCCAACCACCTTATCCCCTTCTCCTTAATGGTTCCCTCCTTCAATACGTTAAGTTTTCTTTTAATAACTTAAAATTTATTAAACTTTAATTTTTTACCCAAACATTTAATGAGTTAATTAATTAATTAATATACATTAAACAATAAATAAATAAATAAATATTATTATTAATAAATAATAATTAATTAATTAATATACATTAGGACAATTAATTAAACTTAATAAACCTTAAACAATTATTTAACTTTGACAATTAGTTATTTAACTAGGGTTGTTACATACACCCACCCTTCAGGAAACTTCCTCCCAAAGTTAAAATATTTTATGATACAAGGGAAAAGACACATGGTTCACACATTCATAACAAATAACTGACAGTATTAGTAAGTAAGCCAAGAAAACTCATACATACTAGTGTACATGTGCAAGAAAGGCATGTGTAGCTAGTACATACAAGTCTCATGCATGTATTAATAACAATAACTATCATCTCTATAGTAATTTCCATATGCATCCAATCCATTCAACAAGACTATTTATTTTATAAAAGACAATTAACCAATCAAATGTTTGCGGAATCCTTTAATTACAATTATCTAGCTCAACAATGTTATTTAGACAATTGTAGTTTAGTTACATAATTATGAATATTCATATATACCCATTTTCTTTTCAGAAGGAAAAACAATAAATTCCACCATAAGACAAATCTCCATACACTCTCAACTATTTCTACTCATCCTTCCTCCCTAACTTACTTCCATCTTCCATTCCTATCCTTCCTCTGCTGGACTATCTTGGAGAGTCAACTATACTTACCTAAATCCAAATAGAACCCGTAAGTGGAAGTGTTACTATCTTGACCAAACTTCCCCAGCAGGCAAATGACAGTCATCATCACATGTCTAGGGGAGCGTGAGCTAACACCGTCCTCCCATGACTTCAGGTTTCGGAGGATACACGATGGGAAATGCATCCACCCCTCCTAACAAGACTAGGATCCACACCCTACAATGGAATATATAGTGGCACCATGTTGTTGGAAGTTTTTTCATCGTTTATTTAGTTTTGGGCAGTCTCACCAACTGAAATCCTTCACTGGTCCACATATCATAGCAATGCATCCAAACCAATATAATTTCGCATACAAAGATTCATACCATATTGTTTCTCGGTCAGTGGTCACGACATCCACTTTCATTATCATTATCCCTTGGCTATATCATAGCCCAATGACCTGCATATTACTCTGTAACACAAACTCATATGCATCTATGCATTATTATCATGTAATTGCATACAACTAAAATCTCAATTCGGTATCCCTGTACCAACAAATTTAACATCAAAGTTTTCAAGTTAGAAATAGATTTCATAATATCCCATAATTCAATTAGCGTTACCCATTCATAGAATTTTCATTTACATAATAGATTGCATCATATCCAACATCATTCAAATAGCATTTAAACCTTCATAGGATTCTCATTCACACAATATATCGCATCATATCTGTCATTATCAATAACAATTAAACATTCATAGAATTTACATTCACATAGTAGATCACATCATTTCCATCATCATCAATAACATTCAAACATTCATAAAATTTACATTCTCACAATATATCGCATTATATCCATCATTATTCAAATACATTTAAACATTCATAAAGGTTCATACGTCTTAAAAGTTCAAGTATATCATTTAATAGTTTCACTATGAATAGAAAATAAAGGTGTTTAGGCTTTAGGTAATCCTGGTTGTCTAAGTCAAAATGTGGTGTTACATACACCTAACCTTTGAGAAACATATTATCGAGGTGGTCAAAAAAGTGAGGGAAACTCTCATCATAACGTCTCAACATCTTCCCAAGTAGCAGATCCTAGACTATACTTGTCCCACTGGACCTTAACTTGGTCTACCAGATGATTCCTAAGCTGTCGAACTCTACGGTCCAATATGCGTAATGGTTCTACCATGAGGGTTCCCGTTTCTAATACCTATAATCACTTCCAATTTAGTTTATGTGATTCATCAGTAACATAATGACATAGAACAGATACATGAAAAAATTTATGAGTTTTATGCAAGTGGGGTGGCAGTACAAGACGATAGGCAACGGGTCCAATTTTCTCTTGAATTTTGAGTGGTCCTATAAATCGAGGTGACAACTTTGTCCCCTTCCCGAACCAAATTTTACTCTTATTAGGCATGATACAACTAAAAACCTGATCTCCCACTTTATAACTTCGACCAGTCCTGTGTGCATCCGCATAACATTTATGTCTATCATGTGCTTCCTTTAGTCTCTTCCTAATTTGAATCACCTGTTCCTCCATCTCTTGAATAAATTATGGCCCAACTATTACTCGGTATTCTAATCTATCCCAACTCAACGACGTTCTGCATGACCTTCCATACAAATATTCATAGGGTGGTATTTCGATGGAGCTATGAAAACTGTTATTGTAGGCGAACTCCACCAAAGGTAGGTACTTCTCCCAATGGGTTTTATTAACCATGACATACATCCTAAGCATGCCTTCCATGACTTGATTTACACTCTCAGTTTTCCCATCTATTTTAGGATGATAAGTTGTGCTTAAGTTCAACTGAGTCCCCAACGCTGACTGCAAACTTGTCCAAAACCTAGAAGTGAATCTGGAGTCCTTATCTGAAATGATCTTCTTAGGTATCCCGTGCAAACAGATGACCTCACTTACAAACACGTGTGCCACATCAGTGACATCGTAAGTGTCTCTAACCAGAATAAAATGAGCACTCTTGGTTAACTTATCAACTATCACAAGAATGGCATTGTGTCTATGAGATGTGAGCACCAACCCCACAATAAAATCCATAGAGATGACTTCCCACTTGGACATAGGAACATCATGTGGTTGTAGGAGGCCTGCTGGGTGATGGTGGTCAGCTTTCACTTGTTGACACTATAGGAACTTGGCAATGAAATGGACTACATCGCGCTTCATGCCTACCCAGAATAAGAGCTTCCTCATGTCTGCGTACATCTTCTTCACACTTGGATGCACACAATAAATTTCTCTATGGGATTCCTTTAGGATGATGATTTGAATATCCCCACCTTTGGGGATGTACATCCTTCCTTGATATCTTAATATTTCATCTGCATCCAAACTATATCCTTCATACTTTGGATCTAACTGCCTCCTACTCTAGAGGTTTGAAGTAAACTTTAAATATCGACTGTCTTCATGGAGTTTCATCAACACACGTTCCCTCAGATTGACCTTTAAGGGTACCAAGGAGAAGACATGGCGTCTCCTACTCAAGGCATATGTGACCACATTTTCCTTTCCTTTGATGTATGAAATACCAAAATTGTACTCACTCATAAAATCACTCCATCACCTTTGCCTGGCATTCATATCCCTTTGATTGAAGAGATGTTTTAAACTTTGATGGTCTGTTTTGAACTCAAAGTTTCTCCCCACAAGATAGTGCCTCCAAAGTTTCATAGCTAGCATTACAATTGCCAACTCTAAATCATGGGTAGCGTAAAGTTCCTCATGTTTCTTTAGCTTCCTTGACACATAATATATCGCACCTCCATCATGTATTAGTATGGCCCCCAACCCTTTCTTCGAGGCATCTGTATAGACCGTGAAGTCCTTTTCCATATCTGGTAGTCGCAGAATTGGTGCACTAGTTAGTAATCTCTTAAGCTTGATGAATTCACTATCACATTCTTCTGTGCAGTCATACCTGACCCCCTTGTGTTGCAAAGTGGTGATGGGTTTCACTATTTTAAAGAACCCCTCCACAAATCTCTGATAATAACCTGCTAGCCCCATGAAGCTTCTTACCTCATGGGCATTTTTCGGCACTGGCCATTCCATAATGGCCTTTACCTTTTTTGGGTCCATAGATATTCCTTCACCAAAAATGATATGACCTAAATAGTGGATTTCTTTATGGAAGAAGGAACACTTCAACAACTTCCCATACAATTTGTTCTCTCTGAGGCAGGACAACACCACTCATAAGTGTTCCTCATGTTCTCTTTCATTCTTGGAATAGATGAGGATGTCATCTAGAAATACTTGTACAAAATGGTCTAAGTACTTCCGGAATACTCCATTCATGAGGCTCATGAATACTGGTGGTGCATTGGTCAATCCGAAAGGTACTACAACGAACTCATAATTCCCAAACCGAGTTCGAAAGGTAGTTTTAGGAATATCTCCTTCCTTAATACTTAACTGGTGATACCCTGATCGCAAATCAATCTTTGAGAATACCTTTGCTCCTTTCATATGATCAAAGAGGTCATCTATTCGCGACATTGAGTACCTATTTTTCACTGTAGAATGGTTCAAGTCCCTATAATCTATACACAATCATAAGGAACCATCCTTCTTCTTCACAAAAATTACCAGTGCACCCCAAGGTGAGACATTGTGCCTTATTAGCCCTAAGTCCAGTAACTCTTTCAACTGTATTTGCAACTCACAAAGTTCTAGCGCTATCGTCTAATAAAGAGTATTGTAAATTGGTTCTGCACCAGGTTTTAGATCAATAGTAAAATCAAGCTCCCTCTCAGGAGGTAACCCTGGTAACTCGTTCGGAAAAACATCCTTAAATTATGACAATACCAGGTACTGATCCAAGGAGGGTCCCTTCCTTTAATTCACTGCTTCCACTACATACAGTCGACACCCTTGCCTCATGCACCACTTAACCTTCATAGTTGAGATAAATCGTAGATACACCCGTCTCCGTACACCGTGGATCTCTACTGGTCTTCCTTCATCGTCAACACAAAGCACCCTTTTTGCGAAAAAATCTACCAATGCTCAATGAGATTCTAACCAATCCATTCCAATGATTAGGTCATACGTCCTGAAAGCAGTGACGTATACCTTCAACCTGGTAGTACACACTCCCAGGACTACTAGACAATTATGAATTCTAGGTCCTACTGCTTTTTTTTCCCCTGAAACCATCTCAACTTGTTTAAATTCATTGTGCTCGTAGGCTGCCAACCCACTCATTTCTAATGTAGATGATGAAATGAAACTATATGTAGCACCAGAATCAAATAAAATCTTAATATTGATATGATTTATCATACCTGATGACTCCAGCACCATGGATTGATGTTTTTCCTGGCGATTATTAACCACTGCATAAATCTGGTGGCTACCACTTGCTCTTCCCATCGGGGCCTTTCCTTCTCTATGCACAAATTTTGATTGTAACTCTGGGCAATCACGCTGGTAATGGGGTCCTCCACATCCCCAACAGGTAACATGAGATTGAAATTGCATACTGCCTTGTGACAGTCTCTGAAATGAGTTCCTTCCCCTGGAACCCCTTCCCCTACTATTTGCTCCCTGAGATGGTCGTACACCTGCGTGCATCATTGGTGATGAACGGGATGTTGCACTCACTGCCATTGAAATCCCTGTGGCTACTATCCATGGTGCGACTCTATTACCATATGGAGGTGGCCTTGAGCCCCCTCCCCTAGGAAATGTCCTAGGGGCCTTTCCTACGAATCCAGGATGATGCGAAAAGGTTGATATTGTACCTCCATTTAAGTTCATGTGTTCCTTCGCATAACGCACATTTTCCACTACTTCTACTACTGAAGACGGTTTCCACATCTACACCATAGACCTTATCTTAGGTTTTAACCCATAGACAAATTGTTTTGTCTATCATTGGTCATTATCCATGTATGAAACATATTTGACCAATTCCATAAACCTGATATCATATTCTTATACGGTCTTGTTTCCCTATACTAGAGCATGAAATGCTCCCACCTGTTGTTCCTCGTAGTAAGCTGGTAGATATTTCCTTCGGAACATTTCCTCAAAAAGTTCCCAAGAAATGGTGTCCGGGGTAACGTGAAATCGCCTCTCCAGGTTGCCCCACTAGTTCAGGGCACTATCTCTCAACTGAAAAATCGTTATCTTCACCTTTGAAGTGGATGCATAGTCTCTTAAGGAAAAACACCTTGTCATGCCTTCCAACCATGCTTCTGCACGTTCACTGGCACAACCCCCAGCAAACTCTAGAAGTTTGATCTTCTATAGTTCTCTATTGATGTCTTCAGGTGGAGGTCCTCCCCCTGAATCCCTCGACGCTTCTGGATTACATGTTCCATATGGTGGGGGCTCCACTTCGATCCCTGCTGGTTGACACCCCTTTAAAGTCTCATTTATGGCCTCCAAACAGTGTAGAATGAGAGCTAATTTTGGTGATGGTGGTCGCTGTGTTGGCGGTGTCTACATTGATGCCCCTATGTCTCAATTTCCTTGAGTCCTAACCATCCCGTATAATTGAATCTGCATCGACCAAAAGTTTGTCAAGGTGAGTCTAGGAGAATTCACATTTGCACAACTTAAACTTGAAAACAAAGGGTTATGCGTAAGTTTTTCTTTTACTTGTCTGTAAACAGATGTTACTCTCTTTAGGGGAAGTGGCTAGGTTAGGGTTAAATCGTATAAGATTGATGTCTTCTCCTAAGAAAACTATTGACCCTCTCGCCTGGTAGTTACGCTAGCACTGTACCATACTTTCCATAGTGCATCAAATCCATTATATGGTGCTTTCTATTATACCCCTATTCTACCCTAACTGTTTCCCATAACATGCATCAAACTCCCGCTACTCTACAAGGACTTTTAACCTTTATAAATTATAAAGTTACACTATTACATTCATTAATCATAGGGATATATATACACAGGTTTCAAACCCATTATTAACATTAAAATTTTATAATGTTAATACGTTGTGCAAATTATGCTCCCTTACGGGCTTGGTGATTGGCTTTGGCTTGTGGAATGGAATGGAAAGGGCTTGGCGCTTGGATCGATTGTTGTGGGCATGGAACTCAGTGCTTGGTTAAATTGGATAATTGGATATTATACTTCAAGGTAATGCTTTATTACTATTGATAATTAATTTATTTATCTATATGAATTTATTTTGTAAAGGCGTATACATGGTGCGTTGGTGTTAGGGCACTTTGTCAAGGTGCTTGGGCTTGGTGGTGGTCATGGGTTCAAAACCCATGAACCCCAAGATATATATATATATATATTATTATTATTAATTTATTATTATTATTGTTGTTGTTGTTGTTATTATTTTAATAGTTAAAAATTTTAAACAATTTAAGATTTAAAATAATAATAATAATAATAATAATAATTTAAAAGAAATTTTAAAAATAATTAAAAAGAAAAATTAATTGAGGTTGGCCATCGTGGGTGCATGAGGCCCACGTGCCCGCCTCGCCCCCCTGATGCTCATCCCTTAGCCCTAATATCCTCCTCTTTATCTCTTCAAACCCTACCCTCTCTCCCATTTACATTTCGTTTTTCTTTTTAAACACTCAAGGTGAAGGATGAGGCCGGTGGCCATGTCCATCTCCTTGCTCGGTCGACCTCGTGTCCACGGTTTCAACGTCTGGAGGGCGTGTCGTGTATAGTGGCACGTTCCCTCTGCTCCTCTATGGCTTCTTCCTAGTGGCATGGCACATTAGCTTGTGTAAAGGTTTAATCCATGCACCATATTTCAGCATTGTTGGCCTTTGGTTTATAGGGTTTGGATTGGTGTTGTTAGCATTACTCCGCTATACCAAGGGGAAAATACCACTGGACCCACATGCCTTTACATAGGCACTATGCTTATGGGAGAGGTTTCTGCATTCATTCTCAGGTTTAATAGTTCTGACTCCTTTGTAACAAGATGAAAAATAGATTATGAGTGTCTTCTCCAATAATGGAATGCTTCTTTTCTTTTATTATTTGTTATTCATCAATCATCTCCTCCAATGCCTAGTTTCTTGCAAAAGCTATAGGAACTGTTGTCAATGTCTCCTCTGTAATTAAAAACAACTTGGAGGTACTTACAGTGTATGGAGGATGTTGCGGTGAGTGTTGATGTCATTGCCCACTTGTTACAACTGAATCAAAGCTAGTTTCATCTGCAGTCATTGCCATCTGCTGAAGAGATATGGAGTTATTGCCAACACGTGCATGCAACAATTGTAATTTTTGACGTAAATATTAGTTCTCACTATCTAACTGAGTTGCCTTCTTCCTCAGTCTTTCATTTTCCCCTAGAAGTAGTTGATTCATAGCTGTAAAATTTCCATTCCAAGATAGAAGTCGAGATGTTTCTTTCCATTGCTTTTCACGACATCTCTATTTTGGTTAATGTTCGGTTGATCTACAGGGTGCTAATCAAGCTCAGGGGCTCAGAGATGGGCCTGTGAGCTATATTTTTTTTTATAAATAACCCTGTGTGCTTTTGTGCCTTTGGGGGAGAGGTTAGGTCATGCTATATACAGTGGGTCAGGGTTCTAGAACATGGTAGAAAGTTGGCTAATGGAGACAATAAAATTCACAGCTATAATTTGCAGGTGGTCGGGGTTATATTCCTATATGTGGATATATACCCGTTGGCAGATAGTTGGTTCGTGGAGTTGTTTAAGTCATTGTTGAATTTGGCTTGGCGCATGGTCATTGGACTATGTGCTGGTGTGATGGATGCATTGTGCATAAATAATACAGCCTGTGGGATCGTCCCTGGGTCGTGGGCTTGGTCTTGAGCGCTAACTTGTGTATTGTGTTGGCATGTGACTGTTAGGACCCTACAATGTACCTTTTTGCTCACACATTTTGCTACCATTACACCCTTTTTCGACTCACATTTAAACTTATATTATCACCTTACACTATCTCTCCAAAGGTATATAACGTCTCTTCTCTTTACTATATGTTTAATCTGTTTTGCATATAATTTTACATTACTCTCGTACTTAACTGTTGATCAGAAGTATATAAGTGTTGAAACAGTTCGAACTATAGATTAGCATTGAGGCCTATTGCTGAAACAGTTAAAGCATGCAAACCTTGTGGCTGAAACAGTCTGTGGTCTACGATGTTGAAACATCAACTCAGATAGAAGAAGTTGTTACACTCTCCGTGGTCTACGATGTTGAAACAACAACTCACACAAGAAGAAGCTGCTACACTCTTCGTGGTCTACGATGCTGAAACATCAACACAAAGCTGTTACACTGACCACAACAGCCGTACCTTGAGCCAGAATTAACCATCGTTGTTGCGTGAGACCACGTTGCTGAAATAGTCGGAACGCAAATCTCGTTGTTGAAACAGCCCACGATTTGTGATGCTGAAACAACATACAGCGGCAGTAACAAGAAGATAAATAAGGAATCCATTACTCTAGCCGCAACAACAACACCTCACTCAACACCTTTTCAACTATTGTAATAGCATTATGTTACGGGAGACCAGGATATCTTACTCCAATATAGAGATTTGATCTGACTAAGAATAGGATTCAGATGCGCACATGTAATTGGATGATCAAAATTGTATCAAGGGGATTCTCCTCTTTAAATAAGAGGAAATCATCATTAGAGAGGATATTCTTTTTGGCTAAGAAAGGATTCACAAAGAAGGACGTGTTTTACTTCAGATTGTAATATAATACAGTTGACAGATGAATAGAATATTGTTCTGAGCATTTCTCTCTAGTTCCTTTCGTTCCAGGGGAATCTTGTGAGAAGGGAGGGCCCACCTTCTTCACAAGATTCACCCATTAGCTTTGTAGTGTGTTAAGTGTTATTTCTATTCATGCTTTGATTAAATTCGGTTTTGTTGAAACACTACTTTACTGAACTCTGTTTTGTTGAAACACTACTTTACTGAACTCTGTCTTGTTGAAACTCTGCTTTACTGATTGTTACATTGTTTTCATATGATTCATGCTTGGGTAACTGTTAATAATTCTAGTTAGCAATCTTGTTTGGTGAATTTATGAAAGCATGTTAATCAGGGATAGGTGCTGAAGATTCCTTCTTGGGGAATAGGGTCGTGTTCTCTGTTAAGAGGTAGTTAAACTTCAGTGTGTGTCAATCATTTTCAATCAGTAATGAGTTCATAAAAGTGTGATGATCAAAAACAGGTGTTGAAGATTCTTTCTTGGGGAATAGGGTCCCGTTCTCTGTTAAAAGATAGTTAGCCTTCGGTGTGTGTCAATCATTTCAATTAGCAATGAGTTCATGAAAGTGTGATGATCGGAAACAAGTGCTGAAGATTCCTGCTTGGGGAATAGGGTCTTGTTCTCTGTTACAGAATAGCTAGTCTTTCCTTTTGCAGTATCATGAAAAGATTTTTTTCTTAAGTTGTTATTTCTTAATGTAATCCAGGATTCTTTGGAAAATTATTTCTTTAAACATTGAACTCTACAATAGGTAGATTGTTTTCCTGTAATTCAAGTTAGAACTTCAGTTTGTTCAAGGAAAGGTGTGATTAATATATTTTTACTACAACTCTAGATTGCTTTTGAGATTGAGCGTATATAGTGTGTGATTACCTTTGAAATAAACATACTTCCCTGGGTTGACAATTTATGTAGCACTTGATTGTTTAGTTAAATAAGCAATTATAGTGACCAACATTTTGGCGTCGTTGCCGGGGAAGGTAATTATAGATTTCAAAAGCACTTATGATTTTTCAGATACAAATATTGCATGAGAGGATGTGGAGACCCCAAAGACATTGACCCTACAGGTGGCAGGGGTAGAGGAAGAGGAGGAAGAAAGACTTATATTGACGAGATTATATCAAAGTCTGAATCTGCTGCTCAACGACCAAACTCTCAGAAACCAAAATCCCAACCTTCATTTCAAGAAAACTTTGAAACGGGGAAAGAGGTTTGGAGTCCTGAGATAGTTGAGAAACCAGCAGGAAACATTAAGGATAGAGCAAGTGCAGCAGGGGATAAAACAGAAGAAAACATGTATGAGTACAATGAAGAATTACATCATGAAGAAAATGCAGGTCCTGAAAGAGAGGTAAATGATGAAAACTCTTTTTCCACATTAGGATTTCCTATTGGTGATCTTCCTAGAGGGGTAGCGCCCATGAAGAACATTCCACTCTCATCACTACCTAACTTTCATGGTTTGTCTTCAGAGGATCCTGATGAATTCCTTTTTGAGTTTGACATATTATGCAGAAGTTATGATTACATTTCCAATGCTCAAAAATTAAAGCTATTTCCAGCAACATTGAAAGGAAATGCACTAATATGGTTCATGAGTCTTGGAGGCCATGTAATCACAACATGGGACCAAATGAAATAGAAATTTTCATAGAAATACCAGGACTATTGCCAAACAAGAGAAAAAAGGGAAGAACTATTTAAGATGATACAGAAGGAGGATGAAAATCTGGAGGACTTTGTAGAAAGGATAAAGTATAATCTGCAAAGATCCATTCACCATGATGTAAGTAAAGATATTCTTAAAACAATATTATTAAAAGGAGTAAGGGATGACTGTCTAGATATGATGAATATGCTTGGAAAAGGGGACATATCTAAAGAATCATACGATGAAATTGTTAACCTATGTAAAATATGTTTAAGAGTAGCTTCAAGGAATAGATTAAATAGCAGGGATACCACATTCTCAAGAGTTCAAAAATCAGCCAGTGGAGGAGCAACAAGAGCCGAAATAGGTAATTTACTTGAAGGTTTTAAAACTGAAATGTTAAGCTTTTTTGCCTCACAAATTGACACCCTGCAGATTCAAAAGAAGCAAGTAGAAGCAGAAGAAGCTCTATCCATCTTTTGTTCTAAATGCAGAGACAAGAACCCACAAAGGGAATGCCCATTGGAAAAAAAGCCAATCTGCACCATCTGTGATAAAGATCATGAAACTCAACAATGTCCTTCTTTACCAGGGATCAAGGCAGCATTACAACCAACTGATGAAGAAGCTGAAGCCGTCTATCTGCTGACACAGAGAAGGCAATGGCAACTGCGGGGACAAGGTATGAATCCTAACATGCCATTTACATATTCTAATCATTGGAATAACTATCCTTCTTTTAATCAAATGAATTACCCTCCCTATAATCAAATGCAATACCTAAATCAAATGAATTACCCACCCATGCAACAAAATAACCCACCCTTTGTTGATCCGTCAATGTGGACTCCTTGGCCTCCACAATAACAACAACCATATCAGAACCAATGGAATCCAAATTGGAGAGGACAACAACCCCCCTTCCCAAATCAATTACCTCAATCACAATTTCTGCAACCACTCTCCTTACCATCAGGTACCCCACCAAATAATCAAATAATGAGACCCCAACTACCTGTACAACCTAACCCTAACCCCAATAATAAAGCTATGCAGTGCATTGATATTCATAACCAGCCTACATTTTCTCTTCTCCCTGCGCAATGCAATGATATTCATTTACGATCTGGGAGAATAGTAGAACCTATCATAGCTGATGTTACCTCTTCTGATAAAGAGGAAACAAAAGAGCATGATGTACCTGAAGAGGTACAATCATCCTCTAAAACTGCTGCTGAAACAACAAAACCACCATTTCCTAAGCATTTAGCTTTGACAAAAACGCCTGAGCCACCAGCTTTCAATCTTCTAGGGGAATTACAAAATCTTTATGTCAAAATCCCTCTATTACAAGCACTCCGAGATGTACCAATTTATGCCAGGACTATGCGAGATATTTGTGCTAAGAAACCTGGTAGGAAAATTAAGGATCCCCTCACAGTCCATGTTATGGGTGACTTGTATGCACTAATGTCAAGTAAAGTTCCCCCAGTTAAATATGGTGATCCCGACCACCCTACCGTCTCAGTACAAATTGGAAAAACAATAATCCCTCGAGTCCTGGTAGACTTAGGTGTCGCTATCAATATTATGACTCTAGAAACCTCACAACTATTACAACTGAAGAATGAAATCAGAGACACCCCAACTATCCTAGAATTAGTTGATCGTTCAACAATCCAACCAGAGGGATTCATTGAAGACCTAATTATCTCAGTGGAATCCTGGAATTATCCAGCTGAATTTTTGGTATTACAACCTAAAACAAAGTTGGGGGGCCACCCTCTAATTTTGGGCAGGCCTTGGCTAGCCACAACATATGCTTTTATCAGATGTAGATCAGGTTCAATGGCAATTTCCAACGGTTACGAGACTAAACAGCTTACCCTCTGCCCTCACGCTACACCCTTGATTAATAATGATAATTCTATATGGGTAGACTTTGATGATCAACTTACTCAACCCATCTTGACTATTGGACAAGCCTTAAGCCTTAAAGATGCCACTGAGCATGAAGTAATTAATAATTTTATTTGTGAACCCTCCTCTGTGACTCCAGAAACTCATAACCAACTAGTTTCATTTTTGGAGTCAGATAATCAGGAAAACCTTAACTCTGAAAACCCACCTCAAACATCTACCACTATCTCTTCTAAAAGCATACCAGTAGAAATTGAACCTGGCAAAACACTGAACATAAACCCTAACCTAACAGATGCTGAAACACAATAATTAATGAAGTTACTTCTTGAACATAAAGAAGCATTCGCATGGGACTATACAGATATGAAAGGAATCTCTCTCGAATTATGTACTCATCGTATATATATCAAGGAAGATTGTCGACCGATCTACCAATCTCAACGATGAATGAACCCTAATTTAAGAGAAATCCTTAAAGAAGAACTTCAAAAATTTCTCAGCGCAGGGTTTATATATCCTATATCAAACAGTGAATGGGTTTCTCTGTTGGTAATAGTTCCTAAGAAAAATGGGAAATGGAGAGTATGTGTGGATTATAGAGCCTTAAATAAGGCTACTCAAAAAGATCACTTTCCATTACCATTCATTGATCAGGTGTTAGACAGTTTGTCAGGGAAGAATTTTTTCTCCTTTTTAGATGGTTTCAGTGGGTATAATCAGATCAAAATTGCACCCCAGGACCAAGATAAAACCACTTTTACTAGCCCTTGGGGAACTTTTTCTTATAGAGTCCTCCCATTTGGACTATGTAATGCACCAGTAACCTTTCAAAGAGCAGTTATAGGAATCTTTTCTGATATGCTTAATGACTCTATGGAAATTTTTATGGATGATTTTACCCCTTATGGTGTTTCTTTTCTTGAAGCACTACAAAACCTTGAGAAAGTACTTAAACGATGTATACAAGCTCACATCTCCTTAAGTACAGAAAAATTTCATATGATGATGAGTGAAGGAATAGTGCTTGGACATTTTATTTCATCTCAAGGAATTCAGGTGGATCCATCCAAGATACAAGTCATTAAATATCTTCCTACTCCCAAAACCCAAACAGAGGTAAGAATTTTTCTAGGACATGCTGGATACTACAGAAGATTTATCAAAAAAAATTCCAAAATAGCTTCTCCCCTGTTTGTGTTACTGATGAAAAATGTTGAATTCAAATGGACTAATTCTTGCCAGGAAGCATTTAATACACTTAAACATCAGTTATCTACAACTCTTATTCTTAGAGGACCTGATTGGACACTTCCCTTTCATATATCCTTTGATGCTTCAGATACTGCAATAGGAGCTATCTTGGGACAAGAAGAAAATCATCTTCCTTATGCTATTTATTTCATTAGAAAGAATATGACTCTTGTTGAACTTAACTATACAGTTACCGAAAAGGAATTTTTAGCAGTTATCTATGCTATTAATAAATTTTGACATTACATCACTGGCCACTCTACTCTTGTCCATACTGATCACTCAACTATCAAATATTTAATGAACAAACCTATCACAAATGCTAGAGTCACCAGATGGTTACTATTGTTACAAGAATTTGATATTACAATTGTAGATAGACCAGGAAAAGAAAATGTAGTTCCTGATTTCCTTTCTCGATTAACACCTGATGATGATACCCCGGTAGATTATTCCTTTCCTGATGAATATCTATTTGCAGTATCTGCTCACTCACCTTGGTATGAAAACATCGCTAACTACTTGGCTACAGGGAAGTTACCACCACACCTATCCCACCGGGAGAAAAGAAGAATCATTCAACAAAGTGCTCGGTATAGTTGGATAAGTGGGTGTCTTTTCCACACAGGACTTGATCAGGAAATTCGAAGGTGCATTAGAGAAGATAAGGTTTATGATCTACTAAAAGCTTGTCATGATGGCCCTTGTGGAGGGCATTTTGTTGATAAAAGAACAACACATAAAATTCTTAGGATGGGGTACTATTGGCCCTCACTCTTTACAGATGCAAAGAAATATGTTTGGGCCTGTGATAGCTTTCAAAGAATGGGCCAACCTAATCATAGAGATGAAATGCCATTAAACCCCCAGATAGTACTTGAACCATTCGAAAGATGGGCCTTAGACTTTGTAGGACCCATTAACCCCCCATCCAATCAAAAAGTTTACATAGTGATTTGCACAGATTATATGAACAAATGGGTTGAAGCTAAAGCACTCCATAGAGTGACTGAATAAGCAGTTCTAGATTTCCTATTTGAAGACATATTCATCAGATTTGGAGTGCCAAGAGAATTAGTTACAGATGGGGGACCTCCTTTCACTTCTCATGGTTTTAAAGCCATCCTTCAAAAATATCATATTCAGCATAGAATGACTATAGCATACCACCCCCAAGCCAATGGGCAGGTGGAAAGCACAAATAAAGTAATAGAATCCATTCTCACAAAAACAGTGAAGGAAAACAGAAAGGACTGGTCTCACAGGCTCCCTAAAGCATTATGGGTCTACAGAACTACCTAGAGAAATACTACAGGATTATCTCCCTATGAATTAGTTTATGGAAAGAGTGTCGTCTTTCCTGTCGAATTTGAAATCAAAACCTTAAGGACTGCTTCAGTTGTCAACCTTGATTTGACTGATGCACAGACAGCCAGGTTGCAGCAGCTTAATGAATTGGATGAAAAAAGACTAGATGTCATTCATCAGACAACTATGATTCAACAACAAAGATCAAAATGGCATGACAAAACTATCAAGCATAAGCAGTTCCAAAAAGGTAATTGGGCCCTACTATATGATTCCTGGTTTAAAGAATTTCAAGGGAAACTACGTACAAGATGGCTTGGACCTTACGAAGTGGACATTGTTTTCCCCAATGGAATAGTAAGGCTCCTCACAATCGATGACTCTAAAACACCGTTACTTGTAAATGGTCATCGGCTCCATCTGTACCAGTGCCCTATTTCCAAAGAATATTTTAAGGCCACATGTGTGGAAGACTCTCATTACCTCTTTTTAGAGGGGGCCCCTACCCCTCATTGCAATTAATTCTTTTTATTTAATTTCTTTAGTATTAGATTAGATTTCGTTTACTAATAATCCCTGTCAGGAAATAGCATGTTACAGTTGATTTTTTCAGATTCTCGATCAAAGCAAAGGCCTACTAAGAAAGGACAATCTTATGTCAAGAAGAGACAAGCGTCCCCATTGCTGAAAAACCACTGTTTAGAAATTTTCTACATTTTCCCCATTACTGAAACACCATTGTTTATCAATTTTCTACATTTTCCCATTGCTGAAACACCCATGTTCTGCAATTTTCCACATTTTCCGCATTTCTGAAACACCACCATTCAACAATTTTCTACATTTTCTCATTGCTGAAACACCACTGTCCAGCAATTTCTCCCTTTTTCCACACTACTGAAACACCACTGCCTCAGCAATATTCTGCAACATCATTCTTCAGCGAACATTTCTCTATTCTTTCCCTGTTGCTGAAACACCAAATTTTCAACATTCTCTATCAATAAGCTCTTGCGCTCTCAAAATACATTTTGTCCTTCCAGTAAATAAATCCTTGATACAATTCCTCTAACAAATCAAAATTATTTGCCACGGCTACTGCAAAACTATTATGGATAGGCACTATATTTTGTTTGAAGTACATATCAAAAGGTAAAGAGGAGGTATGTAAACTTTATATGTAAATACAATTGAACTATGGTTAATGAGAAGATTCCAACCCATTATTACCACTCATGTAAAATCATTATTTCAGCCGTACTTGAGGGGGGGGGGATATCGAAATCTTATACCATCATTTCACACGAATCAACCACCGTCATTCTTTTTCTTCACCATCCTTTCGTTTGTTTCACTACCATTTGCATGCCTTCACCCGAAAAACTCACTCTGCATAGACGCAGTTACTCGACTCTCTGTCGGTGCATTTTACTGAGCGGTTAGCTATGGGAGGCCCTGTTATACGGCATGAACCCACCACGACAGATCTGTTAGAACTATATCCAGAAGTCTATCAAATTTTTCTACAGGCAGGATGGCTGGGTTATTTTCAGAGGCTCCAGGGATTTGATCAACAACAGGTTCTTCAATTTGCTCAAAATCTCCAGGAAGATCATTCCATTGTTCAAGGGGTTCGGATTCTAGTTACAAAGGAGGATATAGCATAGGTTTCAGGTCTCCCTACCAATGCCATTCACTGGTTCAGCTGCAAACATATCATTCTTAATGCCCAGCAAGATTTCCTCTTGCTAGGGGAACAAATTGAGCCTAAAGACCGGGGTGTCCGACTCAGCTCGTTGCCGCCTCCATGGCTGAAAGTTGCAAAATTTGTCAAACACTACCTTACCTGTGAAGGCCGATACCAGGTAGTCTACCAGTATGATTTTGTCCTGTTGTCTCATTTACGACATGCTAGATTGGTGAACATTCCTTATTATCTCCTCGGATGTCTTAAAAATATGTTGCACTGCTGTAAAAAGGCTAAAAATCCCACCCTTTCCCTCACCCATCATCATCTCGCTCAACTTCTTATCCAAAAGGGTTTTTCTCAACAAAACCTTCCACTAAACAACCCACCCATAGACCCCCAAGAAGCTGTTGAAATTCCTAAAAATCTTCAAGAATAGCAACCACAAAACCCTCCAGACCCTCCAAAAGTACCTAACAGTTTGCCTACAAACCCAATCAATCCAATTAACCCCCCTACCATACCAAGCCCACCCCACATTTTACCAGAATCATCCACTCCTACAGTCCATATCCTTAGTGATGATTCTGAACCAGACAATTCTCCTTGTCCCATCATTGAGGAAAATCCCCCATGCAAACGAAAGCAAATTCCCTTCTTTCTGCCCTTTTTACAAAGAAAACGAACAAGGGCCTCAACAAGGGCAACCACTACTTCTACTACCCTAAATACCCAACCCATCCAGTTAAGACCCCGTGCATCTCCAACCTCCCAAATTCAGGAATCTTTAGCTATTCCACCCACAGGCACTGAAACACAGGAACTAGAGGCCCAGTGTGTTGCGACATCATCCTTTTCAAATCAAGTAGCTGAAAAACAAGAACCAACTACTCATCAAGTAGTTGAAACACAAGAACCAGCTACTCATTCAGTAGCTGAAACACAAGAAGCAGCTACTCATCAAGTAACTGAAACACAAGAACCAGCTACTCATCAAGTAGCTGAAACACAAGAACCAGCTACTCATTCAGTAGCTGAAACACACGAACCAGATATAGTTGTCACACAAGAACCAGCTACAGCTGAAACACAAGAACCGGCTGCTGATTCTGTTACCGAGACACAAGAATCAGATGCCCAGGGTGTTGCAACATTACATTCTTTACATCAATAAGATGAAACACAAGAATCAACTGTCGATCCTGTAGTTGCTCCAAAAGAACCAGCTAGTGCGGCTGTGACTGCTACACAAGAACCAGTCACCCCTCAACCAGAACCAAAAATGGCCTCTATCTTACAAGAAAATGAGTTCCTAAGGTCTGAACTAGAAGCCTACAAGTAAGATCTAGCCATGGCAAAGGAATCCTATGAGAAGGAACTTAAATTGTACACCCTAGCTCGCATAGCGACCATGTCAGAGGAAAATACAACAGAGAATCTGTGTAGAGAATATATGTGCAGTCAATGCGGGGACATATACTATCAAGAAGGCTACAAAGTAATTCAAATTCCAATGCCAGGAGCTTCCCTTGCACCTACGAATTTTGCAGTCAAAGAAGAACAACCTGATGTTACACAAGAACCAACAGAACCCTCCAAAATTAAAACTGAACCCTGGCCTACAACAATTGTAAAATATGAAGGCCCTATTTTTGTTAATAAAGTTGTACAAACTTTGCCTATTGATGAATCTATCCCTCCTAGCTAGATCAATACCCACACCTTTGTGGAACAAGCCACTCAGACCCTACCTCAGCCTACCACTTGCAACGCTGAAACACAAACTTAGCCATGGGATGAGAAGGCAATAATAGACAAATGGAAAAAAGAGTCTGCTATTACACAGGCCAAAATCTTGCAGGAACACGGACTAATCTGGCTAAACTATATCTATTCAAACTGGGAAGCTTTGGAGAAAACACGCCAAGAATCTCGTGCCTATAAGAAACAGAATAAAGAGATAAAAGGCAAATTGCTCCTGATATTTGACTTAGCACAAAAGTTATTGGTTGTAAGGAAACCATCCTGAAATTATTCTCTATTCCTCATGGAACGACTTACATGGTTTCAGATCAAATAAATCAAAGAAGGCAGACCCCATGCAGTGTTAAATCCAGCAAATTTTGTTAAAACCTTTGCAGAAGCCTCTATTATGGATCATCACCTCCTTTGTGAGGTATATTTTCATAATGAGGCCATCTTCGAGAACCAACAGCTTAACCTTAACCCTCTTGTCGGTGACATCTAGATTCAGGCATTCACCTCCTTCCTTAACAATCAGATTATATGGTAGGATGAGTTCCTAGCTGCCAAGCATAATGAGGATAACTGCCTTCTCTGGATACGGCTAGAACCACAAAATTTTTCCACCTTTGTTACAGAGTATTATCAGTTTTTGAAGAAACCAGGGATGACTCAACACATTCATAAACTACAGACAACAGTGCTTCAAGATTTTCAACAGTTCATTAAATCCACAGAGATTGTTTCCCTACAAGCAAATAACATGTTTTGGCAACAATCTACTAGGAAAAGACAGGAACAAAATCCCTTTAGCCCCACTAATCTAGAGATAGCAATCTCCAGGGTACCTAGCTACATCAAGTGTGTTCAACAATGTGTTGAAAGATGGATATGTTATCAATTTCATTTTTCTATCCTGTGGATGCCAGCAGAAAAATATCAAGTCCATTATAATTTGCCCAAGAAGGCCGAAACAACAGCTTGGAAAAGGCTACAATGCGTTCAAGGATTCAGAACTCCAACAGACAACACTTTCCACAACTACTGCTTAAGTAACTTGCACGCTCAGAGTCAGTATCCAGATTCTGATTTAGATTGAAGATGCCTGAGGACATGCAACATTTTCAGTTGGGGGGGATGTTAGGACCCTACAATGTACCTTTTTTCTCACACATTTTTCTACCATTACATCCTTTTTCCACTGACATTTAAACTTATACTATCACCTTACCATATCTCTCCAAAGGTATATAACATCTCTTCTCTTTACTATATGTTTAATATGTTTTGCATATAATTTTACATTACTCTCATACTTAACCGTTGATCAGAAATATATAAATGTTGAAACAGTTCGAACTGTAGATTAGCATTGAGGCCTACTGCTGAAACAGTTAAAGCACGCAAACCCTATGGCTGAAATAGTATGTGGTCTACGATGCTGAAACAACAACTCACACAGAAGAAGATGTTACACTCTCCGTGGTCCACGATGTTGAAACAACAACTCACACAAGAAGAAGCTGCTACACTCTCCATGGTCTGCGATGCTAAAACAACAACACAAAGTTGTTACACTGACCACAACAATCGCACCTTGAGCTAGAATTAACCATTGTTGCTGCGTGAGACCACGTTGTTGAAACAGTCAGAATGAAAATCCTGTTGTCGAAACAACCCACGATTTGTGATGCTGAAACAACATATAACGGCAGTAACAAGAAGATAAATAAGGAAGTCGTTACTCCAGCCGCAACAGAAACACCTCACTCAGCACCTTTTCAACTATTGTAATAGCATTCTGTTACAGGAGACCAGGATATCTTACTCCAGTATAGAGATTTGATCTAACTAAGAATAGGATTCAGATGCACACATGTAATTGGATGATCAAAATTGTATCAAGGGGATTCTCCTCTTTAAATAGGAGGAAATCATCATTAGAGAGGATCTTCTTTTTGGCTAAGAAAGGATTTACAGAGAAGGACGTGTTTTACTTCAAATTGTAATATAATACAGTTGACAGATGAATAAAAGATTGTTCTGATCATTTCTCTCTAGTTCCTTTCATTCTAGGGGAATCTTGTGAGAAGGGAGGGCCCACCTTCTTCATAAGATTCACCCATTAGCTTTTTAGCGTGTTAAGTGTTATTTTTGTTCATGCTTTGATTAAATTATGTTTTGGTGAAACACTACTTTACTAAACTCTGTTTTGCTGAAACACTACTTTACTGAACTTTGTCTTGCTGAAACTCTACTTTACTGATTGTTACATTGTTTTCATATGATTCATGCTTGGGTAATTGTTAATCATTCTAGTTAGAAATCTTGTTTGGTGAATTTATGAAAGCGTGTTAATCAGGGACGGGTGCTGAAGATTCCTGCTTGGGGAATAGGGTCATGTTCTCTGTTAAGAGGTAGTTAACCTTCAGTGTGTGTCAATCATTTTCAATCAGTAATGAGTTCATAAAAGTGTGATGATCAGAAACAAGTGTTGAAGATTCCTTCTTGGGGAATAGGTTCATGTTCTCTGTTAAAAGATAGTTAGCCTTCAGTGTGTGTCAATCATTTCAATTAACAATGAGTTCATGAAAGTGTGATGATCGGAAACAGGTGATGAAGATTCCTTCTTGGGGAATAGGGTCCTGTTCTCTGTTGCAGAATAGTCGGTCTTTCCTTTTGCAGTATCATGAAAATATTTCTTTATTAAGTTGTTATTTCTTAATGTAATCTAGGATTCTTTGGACAATTATTTCTTTAAACATTGAACTCTGCAATAGGTAGATTGCTTTCCTGTAATTCAAGTTAGAACTTTAGTTTTTTCAAGGCAAGGTGTGATTAATATATTTTTACTACAAATCTAGGTTGTTTTTGAGATTGAGCATATATAGTGTGTGATTACCTTTGAAATAAACAGACTTCCCTGGGTTGACAATTTATGTAGCACTTGATTGTTTAGTTAAATAAGCAATTATAGTGACCAACAGGGACTTGGTAATTTATGCTTGGATTGGGTTTCAATGGTTGGTTTGAATTCTTAGATATTGGGCCTCAAGCCCTACATTTTCTATATTACCTCTTTTTTTTTCTTTTTCTTTTTTAAATATATAAATGTGTTGTGCACAATGCTCTTCCCCCGTGGGATTCTCCTCCATGTGACTTGGTTTGACGCTGGGTACTTGTGCGTTGGGTTGTGTTGTATGTTGATGCATGTCTCAACAGCTTTGGACTTGGATCTCGGTGCGCTAGGTTGTGTAATATTGATTTTTTTTTCTCTTTTTTTTTTTATTACTATTTCTTTTTGTTGTTCTTATAAAACAAAGTTCTACACTATCTAATATCTCTTATTCAAGAGAGTTATTGAGTTGTTCTAAAGTGCATTGATGATACTTGTATTCAATCTAAAGAGGATTTGTTAAACTATAGATTGATTACCCTTATTGTTATCATATCCTTATGGTATTGTAATTTTAATTCTCAGACTTTTGCTCAATATTGTACTATTATCCCTTTTGTAGAATTTACCTTTCCTTTAGTACTCAGATGTTACTTGTATGTATGCTAGGGTTCAAATTAAAATATGTGTTTGAAATTATAGGAATCAATGGTATACTACACTTGATTATTCTAGACTAAATCCCTATATTACTTCCAAATCCTTAATTTTGTGTTGAAATAGAAGTTGTATTATATAATAGTCACAGGAGTCCTATATTATGTTATCTCATTATTAAGTGTAATATTTATAAAAACAATTATTTTATCTTGTTCTTAAGTGTAATATTTATAAAAACATTTACAGGTTTGAAGATTTTACAGGTGAGGCTTCTTACATACAAGTGAGGCTCCTTACAGGTTCTAAGGTGAACAGGCCTCCTTCAAACTTACAACAGTTTCTAAGGTTTTTTTTTTTTTCTCTGGTTGATTTCTGGGTCAATTATGAGTAGGTGGGTAGGCCCTTTGGCCCCAGATTTTAAACTAGAGCTCTGATACCATGTGTAAGGTCCTATCTAACAAAACCTAAAATTTAATAAATTTAAACATAAAATTTCTATCATAATTTCTTTACGGTTTTATATTCAACAAACTAACCGTTCATGGTTCAACAAATTCAAATGAGCAGCATGTTATAAAAATCATATAAAAAAATATACACAGCATAGTAAAATAATGAACCATCATAACGATAATGATATGCCATAATAATGAACGTAAATACCTCTCAAGTGATGTTGTTTCCCCAACTCTGTCTATCCAAACTGCTTAGGCCAAACTCTGACCAAGCTACTCTGCCCAAACTCTGCCCAAAACTGAATCTTTCCTCCCAACCAGCTAGGAATAGAGCCTATCCAGCTCCCTAGCTCCAGAATTCCATAAGGATTCCTAGCCCCGGAACCCAAAAATCTTAGCAACAGATGCTCCCCTGTAACAGTCCAACAAATTCCTCAAGCCAAAAACCAGAAATACAGTTTTCCAATGCCTCCCTTGGAAAATGCTCCAATACAATCTCCTAATCTCCAAAAATTCTCCTTGCCCCCAAAATCAAAAGTCCCCCTCTCGAATGTCTTTTCCCCCTCATATCCCCCTGTCCATTCACCGCCTCTCCCCCCCTTGTCTCTCCATTCAATGCCAACCACCTTATCCCTCCATTCAATGCCAACCACCTTATCCCCTTCTCCTTAATGGTTCCCTCCTTCAATATGTTAAGTTTTCTTTTAATAACTTAGAATTTATTAAACTTTAATTCGTTACCCAAACATTTAATGAGTTAATTAATTAATTAATCAATTAATTAATATACATTAAACAATAAATAAATATTATTATTAATAAATAATAATTAATTAATTAATATACATTAGGACAATTAATTAAACTTAATAAACCTTAAACAATTATTTAACTTTGACAATTAGTTATTTAACTATGGTTGTTACAAAGAATATGTTATCCTCCTTAAGCTTGTGTAAAAATAAAGAGGTACTCTCCAAAAATGGTGGGGGAAATTTTGGGAAAGGGATATGTTTCGGTATTTGTATTAGTGGTAGTAAGTGTCTCTCTTGAACATGACACTCCCTGTTCGTCATTTGAATCCGGGTTGGGAAATCCATTTGTCTCTCGTCTGACTTACTACAAGATTATATCTTGGCTAGTCTTTGAGTCAATGATGCCAATACCATTGTCGTTTCGTTCATATGTTCAAGAGAAGTCCAAACAAGCCCTGAAATGAGGCGTCCATCTGCAATTGTCCATTCTTACCATGTCGGCCTTCCCTGTGTCTGTTTCAAATCATATTTGTACTTTGACTTGCCCTCAAAATCTATTACTTATTTTGTGTCATTGATGGGGGATACATCAAGGCCCTCATGTGATGAGTCTTTTTCCATCGACTCCAACTCATTATCCGGGAATAAGACTTATAAATCTTTTAGTACCTTAGAAACTGCATGCCTTAATGGAAGGTATCTTCACTTTCAACAGTGGATTCACATCATTGGTCCCTGATTGAGAGATTCCGCTGAATGTTCGAATTCAGCTCATTTATTCACATTTGTTCGTATTGTACTTAGGTACCTTGGGAATCATTGACATCAATGGTGATTTCCCTCACACTTGTTAACGGTTTTCATCAATGACCGGTAATCGAGTGGTTTCTACCATGTTCGACTTCGACACATGTAATCACATGGTAGATTCATACTTTTCGGACAATGGGATTGAAGACCCTGGGTCTTATCTTTTGGCCCAGGTTGCGCTAGAGTATTTATGATTTGTATTGACACATGGATCCACTTTGTATGTCACATGGCTATGTCCTAATCTGTGTCTCCTAAACACATATATCCATAGTGTATTCTTGGTGGCTATGTGGTATTTTGGTGACATGGATCCACAGTGTATGATTGGTGGCCATGGCCTACATTTATGATTTCATTCATTTGTGGTCTGAGCATGGGAATGCCTACCTCAGAACTGGTATTATATTCTCCAATGCTTGGTTGTTTGTAGGTTTATGATTAGGTGCGATCCTTATTTCTGACACACACACACACATTTTACAAAGTATTTTGGTTGTCACGAGTTCCATCCTCATACTTTGGGAGGAATTCTATTACACATTATTTTGGTCACTTTGGTGATGTCTCTACAGTTATGTGTTCAGGCTCTCATAAGGATTTTTTTCCTGAGAAAAGTGATTGTTGTCTTCTTCCACAAAACATATTTTTAAGATGAGTTCGCAGGCTAACTATATTGTAGGGTGCGAGAATGATTCTCGCTGGAAACCCTATACCTAGATTACGAGGTGTTCTCAGTCTACTCTATAGGTAGGGTGAAAACCTATTTTTAATCTTAAAAGGAAGAGGAAGTTACGAAGGTTCTAGAAGAGTATCAGCCCAGACAATTCCAAGGAATTTCTGATATTTTCCTTCGCTTCATCAGATACATTAGCTGTTGTTTTTCTACAAAGAAATTCAGATGGATTGGAACAACCTATTTCCTTTTTCGGTAGATCACTGAGAGATGTAGAAATGAGATATGATATCATGGAAAAGAAGGCTTATGCTTTGGTGAAATCCCTCAAGGCTTTCAAAATCTATATTCTGCACTCGAAAATTATTGCATATGTCCCCTCGGCTTCAATGAAGGAGATACTAATCCAACCTGATATAGATGGGAAAAGAATAAAGTGGATGTCCAAGATTTTGGAGTTTGACCAAGAAATCAAAACCACCAGGTTGGTGAAAGGACAAGGTTTAGCTAGGTTACTAGCTTAATAAAATTACGAGGCATTGGGGGTTAATTACATGAATATAGACTCTTAAAATCAACAAAATGAGATTGTTGGTGAAGACTCTCATGTCAGTACCAACTTAGCAGGATGCCCCTAGTATAAATATATCATATAATTTATGCATAATTTGAGGCCCCCTGATGGTTTGGATAAAAACAAGGTGAGAACTTTGAAACTCAAAGCAATCAAGTATTGTATCATCAACCAAATTTTGTAATGGAAGGATCCTTTGGGAGTCCCATTGAGTTGTCTTGATATAGATGGATATCAGTGGCCACTGACCTTTTCCAACTATATCAAAACATTTTTCTGACAATTTTGGCAATTTACTATTTTTAGCAGCAGTTTTAACTTCTGGGGCCATTTTGAGGGCCTAAGTGAATATTTTTCAGTATCGATCTCCTTAATGATATCTAAATTCATGATTGAGGACCGAAAATGAATCTCCTCGATGATACCTTTCCAACGAGCTATCACACACCTAAAACAAAGATCATATGCAAAAGTTACGACCCCGGGAAGTTGATGTACTAACTTACCCAAACGGGGCCCACATGACTTTTGGTGCTTCATCTCCTAGGGTTAGATTTTTGGATGTCTAGGGTTTTGGGAATTCTTTATTATTGTAAAAATGCCTTCAAAGCCTCATTGTAACCTTCTTCTTGTGAATTCACGCTGCCGTCACATCTCTTCTTAGAGATAAGCCGTCGCCATTCCAGCAAGCTTGTTTTCGCTGCATTTTATAGTTTCAACTTATTTCATTATTGAATAGAAAACCAGTTTTACTGTATCTCTGTTATTTTGTGTTAAGAACCTGTTAATAATCTGTATTCATTTCTTTCTTCTCATAAAATCTAGATCAGTGGTATCAAAGCGGTCTTCTCCTTGTCGTCTTAATGCATGTTCCCAACAAGGTCGGAGTACAAAGAGTTGGGTCTCGAGCTTGTTTCTCTTGAGGAAAGAAGCTCTTGCATGCCCAAGAGACCTCCCATGGTAGGAGAAAATAAATATGAAGGGACAGGAGATCCTTTCAAACTATTGATTGAGGAAGCCCTCATGCAACAGAGGAACGAGATGATGGATAGTTTCCAACAAATCCTTTGGTGACTACCAACATGCGACACATCTTCTTCAAACAGAGGTGCCGCCCCCTTCAAGGTACAAATAAACTTTGATATTCCTATATTTGAAGGTCATATAGATACATATGTTGTAGAAAAGTGGTTGAATCTACTAGAAGGGTATTTTTTTGTTCATAAATTTTCGAATAGAGAAAAGATTACTTTTGCGCTCCTCAAAGTCATTCCCCATGTCAAATATTGGTGGGAAAATTTCTATGAGCAAAAGGAAATAGAGGAAACCTCATTGTTCTCAGTCACGACCACCTGGGAATCCTTCAGGGATGATATTAAGGAACAATACTACCCTATCGGAAGTTATGACGACCTGTATACCAAATGGACCACATTGTGGCAAGAAAGAGACCAAACAGTGCCAGATCTCACAAATATCTTGCATACCTTGCGCACCAAGTTGGGTATCAAAGATTCAGAGCTACATATGGTGCTCAAGTATAGTGGTTCTCTGCATAGATACATTCAGACCGAAATGGAATTTCTAGACATCTCATCCTTGGGTGCGGCCTACCAATATGTCGTCAAAATCGAGAAGAAGCTCAAACAAAAGACATGGAAATTTCAGCCTGGGAACCCCTCACAAAAAAATCTAGGAAAGGGCGGCCACAACCCACTGAACAAAGGACAAAGAAAATATGGACAGTATCAGGACAACCAGTAAAATATGCAAGCAAATAAGGACACCAGAAAGACAAAGAAAGATACTGGGAAGTGGTGAGACTTCCATAAGATCCCTTGGCATAACATTGTTTCCTGTCGCTCAAAGTAGTCACTGGTGGCCAAAGTGAAAGCCTCTGAATCAGATGTGGATTCTGACTCCGAGACAGAACCAGAAAGGGGAAGATGGATCATTGACGCGGAACCCAGTGCCACTGTTTCTACCACCAAGCTCTAGCCTAGTGAACCAGATGAGCCAGAAGAAGGAGAGCACCTCTTTCATTCACATATGTGGGTAAAATGCACCCTACTACAATTCATCATTGATAGCAGTAGACAAAAGAACCTCATCTCAATAGAGGTCATCAAGCGGTTGGCCCTACCAACAACGCTGCACCCACAACCCTACACCATTAGATGGCTCTGCCAAGGAAGCGATCTCCGCATCAGCCAACAGTGTCGACTGTCGTACAACATCAATCCCTTTAAAGACAAGGTATATTGTGATGTTTCTCCTCTCGAAGTTTGTGATGTTCTTTTGGGACAACCTTATTTATGGAAATTTCATGTTTTATATGAGTCTAGGCCTTGTAGTTTTATTATTACTTTGAATAGGAATTTGTATAGGATACCCGAGGGAGTCCCACCTAGTGCTATTTCCTTGATCTTTGCTAAGCAATGTAGGAAGGTCATCTCTCAGATAAGGAAGTTTTTCTTCTTCATGATTCTCTCTCAGAATAAGAGAAATATCACAGCCACATCCAGGGTCTCTACGGTTGACCTCTCTAGATAGGAGAAGCAAGTAGATAAGGTCATGGAAGAATACTCAGATATATTCTCCTCACCTACAGGGGTACCTCTGCACTGTCAGGCAAGGAACCCCATCGATTTTACCCCCGGTACACCGCTGCCCAATGGGAAAGTATATCGTCTCTCTTTGTTAGAGAATGAGGAGATCACGTGATAGATCCAAGAACTTCTCCACAAGGGGCACATCCTCCCTATCTCATCACCTTGCAGAAGCCCAATCGTACTAGTACAAAAGAAAGATGGAACCTAGTGACTCTATATTGATTACCGGGCTCTGAATAAAATCACTGTCAGGAATCGGTACCCGATTCCCCAAATCAATGAACTCCTTGATCAACTCACAGGGGATAAATACTTTAGTAAGATTGATCTAAAGTCTAGCTACCACCAGTTCCCGATAGAATAGATAGATGTATGGAAGACTACCTTTAAGTGAAAGGAAGGACTTTTTGAATGGTTGGTCATGCCCTTTAGTTTGAAAAATTCTCCAGCCACTTTCATGAGGATGATGGACAATATCCTGCGACCATTCACCAATACTTGTTTAGTGGTGTATCTGGATGACATTCTAATTTACAACAAGACTTGGGCCGAACACTTGCAGAATATTCAGCAGGTTTTGCACACCCTGCGACAGCACAAGCTATACGCCAACCCGAAAAAATGCTCCTTCGACATGGACAAGGTCCATTACCTGGGATACATCATTGATAAACATGGCATACATGTGGATCTAGCAAAGATCCAATTCATCCATGACTGTCCAACCCCAACAATACTCGATGAGCTTCAAAGCTTCTTGGGACTTGCTAATTTCTACCGCAGGTTTGTGTTGAGTTTATCCCATATTGCATGGGCCCTCAGCCAAATAAATAGGGGTGGTGGTTAGGCAAAATTTGCATGGGGTCAGTCCCAACAACAAGCGTTCGATGATTTGAAGTAGTGCTTGTGCTCAACCCTAGTAATTTCACTACCAGACCTACATCATCCCTTTGAGATCGAGACAGATGATTCAGACTATGTTGTGGGTGTCGTTCTCACTCAGCATGACCACCCTGTGGCCTATCATAGTGAGCCATTGTCAGATATTGTCTGTAAGTACCCTACTTATGACAAAGAAATTTACTCCATTTTGTAAGCATCCTGCCAGTGGAGACATTACATTCTTGGGAAGGAGATAGTCATCCACACTTATCATAAGCCACTACAGTTCATGTAGACACAGGGAAATTTGCAAAATGACCACCATCATAAGTGGTCCACATACTTGCAGAAATTCCACCTCAACATAAATTATAAAAGAGGAAGCACCAACCATGTCACTGATTGCCTTAGCAGACCACCAGTCATGGCACTCAACATGGTGCTAGACTCTTACGACCATGAGACATATGGATGGCCCCAACTGTATGAGACAAACCCTAAATTCACTACCACCTACCAAATGTTGGGTGCAAATGCAGTTGTTGATAAATTCCATCTTCAGGATGGGTTGTTGTGTCGTCTGGGCCATATCTATGTTCGATCAAGTGAGTGAGAGAAGATGATCTGGGAATCCCACTATAGTAGGGTGGCAAGACACTTCGGCATAGAAAAGATAGTGGCGATGCTACAAAAAAAATTCTACTGGCCGAAACTTCAATAGGAGGTCGACAAGTATATTAGGTCCTGCACTGCCTGTGTTATTGCCAAACTGACCACTAAGAAACAAGGCATGTACACCCCTCTTCCTACTCCTGACAGGCCATGGGAATCCATATCAATGGACTACATGCCGGGCCTCCCATCCACCAAATGGGGAAATGACTCTTTTTTTGTGGTTGTTGATCACTTTTCTAAGATGATGATTTTGGTTTCCTGTAAGAAGAGCATCACAGTAGAGGCCACTACCAAGCTCTTCTTTGAACAAGTCTGGGTACATTTTGGAATCCCAAAAAACATTGTCTCATATCGGGATAGTCGATTTCTCAGCACATTCTGGTTGAGCCTATGATCACTGCTAGACACCAAGGTCACCAAATCCATGACCTTCCACCCCCAGACAGATGGCCAAACCGAGGTTGTAAATCGAATGATTATGCATATCCTTTGCATGTATAATTCAAAGCACCCTCGCACATGGGATGAGAGCCTTCCCTATGTACAACATAGATACAATTGAGCCTTTCATAGCTCAACTGGCCACAGCCCCTTTCAAGTGGGGTTGGGATTCCAACCATTGGGTTCCATAGATGTTGCACTTCCCCTTGTGGTCACCTTGACTGACTCATCTCCTGCTCCAATTGAAGCTGACAAAGCCACCCTATTCATTGAGAGGATCCAACACATCTGCCAACAGGTTCAGGATATCCTACAGAAGTCCAATGACAAGTACAAACAGCGCCATGATCAACATCGGGTGCCGTATAAGTTTCAGGTGGGCGACAAAGTTTGGTTGAAATTGCAGAAAAAATGCCTTACAGGACCCCATCGGAAGCTTCACCCACTCCGGTATGGACCATTCATTATCACCAAGGTCGTGGGGGATAATTATTTTGAGCTCAACAGTCCTCCTCCTTGGCTTGCACCCAGTGTTCAACGTGGATCTCCTTCGCCCTTATTTCCCACCATTATTGGACACCTCAGAAGTAGAAGAACAACTGACACCAAAAGATCTCAACCCTGAATTCATACAAAAGGCATCCAATGATAATATTGTGGATAGACATATCAAGGGCACTCGACAACAAAGGATCCATCTTTATCGAGTTGTCAAAGTAGGGCAGCTTCTGCACCAAGGCATGTAGCTCAGTCGGGGCCAAATTCAGCAAAAATTTCCTCATCTAATGGGGGACCTCAATGCAATGGAGATCATTATTTTATAAGGAGGGAGGATTGATCCAGATTGATATTTCTGGCCACCCACCTTTTCCAACTGGCTCAAAATAGTTTTCTAACAATTTTGGCAATTTACTATTTTTAGCAACAGTTTTAACTTCTGGGGCCATTTTGAGGGCCTAAATGAAGGTTTTTTGGTATCAATCTCCTCAATGATATCAAAAGGCATGATTAAGACACCAAAATTAATCTCCTTGATGATACCTTTCCAACAGGCTATCACACACCTAAAACGAAGATCATATGCAAAATTTACGACCCCGGGAAGTTGATGTACTAACTTACCCAAACGGGGCCCACATGACTTTTGGTGCTTCATCTCCTAGGGTTAGGTTTTTGAATGTATAGGGTTTTTGGAATTCTTTATTATTGTAAAAATGCCTTCAGAGCCTCATTGTAACCTTCTTCTTGCGAATTTGTGTTGCCATCACATATCTTCTCAGAAATAAGCCGCCACCATTCTAGCAAGCTTGTTTCCGCTGCATTTTACAGTTTCAGCTTATTTCGTTATTGAATAGAAAACCAGTTTTATTGTATCTCTATTTTTTGTGTTAAGAAACTATTAATAATCTGTATTTATTTCATTCTACTCATAAAATCAAGATCAGTGGTATCAGAGCGGTCTGCTCCTTGTTGTCTTAATGCATGTCCCCAATGAGGTCGGAGTACAAAGAGTTGGGTCTCGAGCTTGTTTCTCTTGAGGACAAAAGATCTTGCATGCCCAAGAGACCTCCCACGGTAGGAGAAAAGAAAGATGATGGGACAGGAGATCCTTTCAAACTGTTGATTGAGAAATCCATCACGCAACAGAGGAATGAGATGATGGATAGTTTCGCGCAAATCCTTTGGCGACTACCAACAGGCGACACATCTTCTTCGAATGGAGGTATCGCCCCCTTCAAGGCAAAAATAAACTTTGATATTACTATATTTGAAGGTCAAATAGACGCAGATGCTGTAGATAAGTGGTTGAATCTACTAGAAGGGTATTTGTATGTTCATAAATTTTTGAATAGAGAAAAGATTACTTTTGCGCTCCTCAAAGTCGTTCCCCATGTCAAATATTGGTGGGAAATTTTTTGTGAGCAAAAGGAAATAGAGGAAACCTCATTATTCTCAGTCATGGCCACCTGGGAATCCTTTAGGGATAATATTAAGGAACAGTACTACCCTATCGAAAGTTATGACGACCTGTATACCAAATGGACCACACTCCGGCAAGAAAGATACCAAGCAATGCCAGATTTCACAAATATCTTCCATACCTTGCGCACCAAGTTGGGTATCAAAGATTCAGAGTGACATCTAGTGCTCAAGTATAATGATGCTCTGCATAGATACATCCAGACTAAAATGGAATTTCTAGACATCTCATCCTTAGACGTGGCCTACCGATATGCCGTCAAAATCAAGCAGAAGCTCAAACAAAAGACGCGGAAATTTGGGCCTGGGAACCCCTCACAACAAAAGCCAGGAAAGGGAGGCCCCAACCCACCGAACAAAGGATAGAGAAAATGTGGACAGTATCAAGAAAACTAGTACAAGCCGCAAGCAAATAAAGACATCAGAAAGACAAAGAAAGATACTGGGAATTGGTGTGACTTCCATAAGAGCCCTTGGCATAACACTATTGACTACCACTCAAAGAAGTCATTGGTGGCCGAAGTGAAAGCCTCTGAATTAGATGTGGATTCTGACTCTAAGATAAAACTAGAAATGGGAAGATGGATCATTGACATGGAACCCAGTGCCACCGTTTCTACCACCAAGCTCCAGCCTGGTGAACTAGACGAGACAGAAGAAGGAGAGTGCCTCTTCCATTCACAGATGTGGGTAAAAGGCACCCTGTTGCACTTCATCATTGATAGCAGTAGCTAGAAGAACCTCATCTCAGCAGAGGTCATCAAGTGGCTATCCCTTCCAACAATGCCACACCCACAACCCTACACCATTGGATGGCTCCTCCAAGGAAGCAATCTCCACGTCAGCCAATAGTGTCGATTGTTGTACGACATCAAGCCCTTCAAAGACGAGGTATTGTGTGATGTTTCTCCTCTCAAAGTTTGTGATGTTCTTTTGGGCCAACCTTATTTATGGAAATGTCATATTGTATATGAGTCTAGGCCTCGTAGTGTTATTATTACTTTGAACAGGAATTTGTATAGGATACTTGAGGGAGTCCCACCTAGTGCTATTTCCTTGATCTCTGCTAAGCAATGCAGGAATGTCATCTCTCAGATGGGGAAGTTTGTCTTCTTCATGATTCTCTCTCAGAATAAGTGAAATATCGCAACCAAATCCAGGGTCTCAACAACTGACATCTCCACATAGCAGAAGCAAGTAGATAAGGTCGTGGAAGAATACTCAGATATCTTCTCCTCACCTACAGGAGTACCTTTGCACTACCAGGTCAAGCACCCCATCGATCTGACCCCTGGCGCACTGTTTCCCAATGGGCCAGTCTATCATCGCTCTTTGTTAGAGAATGAGGAGATCACACAATAGATCCAAGAACTGCTCCACAAGGGGCACATCCACCCCAGCTCATCACCTTGTGAGAGCCCAATCATGTTGGTATAGAAGAAAGATGGAACCTGGTGACTGTGTATTGATTACCGGGCTCTGAATAAAATCCCTGTCAGAAACTGGTACCTGATTCCCCAAATTGATGACTTCCTTGATCAACTCACTGGGGATAAATACTTCAGTAAGATTGATCTGAAGTATTTCTACCACCAGGTCCAGATAGAACAGATAGATGTATGGAAGACCGCCTTCAAGTCAAATGAAGGACTTTTTGAATAGTTGGTCATGCCCTTTGGTTTGAAAAATGCTCCAGCCACTTTCATGAGGATGATGGACAATATCTTGCGACCATTCACCAATACTTTTGTAGTGGTATATCTGGATGACATTCTAATTTACAGCAAGAATTGGGTCGAACACTTGCAGCATATTCAGTAGGTTCTGCACACCCTGTGGTAGCACAAGCTATATGCCAACTTGGAAAAATGATCCTTCAGCATGGACAGGGTCCATTACTTAGGCTACATCATTGATCATCATGGCGTACAGTTGGATCCATCCAAGATCTAAGTCATCCGTGACTGGCCATCCCCAACAACACACACTGAGCTTCGGAGCTTCTTGGGACTTGATAATTTCTACTAAAGGTTCATGTTGGGTTTCTCCCATATTGCATGGGCCCTCAGCCAAATAAACAAGGGTGGTGGTAAGGAAAACTTTGCATGGGCCTGGTCCCAAAAACAAGCATTCAATGATTTGAAGTAGCAATTGTGCTCATCCAAAGTACTTTCACTACCATACCTGCAACATCTCTTTGAGATCGAGATAGATGCTTCGGACTATGCTCTAGGCACCGTTCTCACTCAACACAGCCACCTCCTGGCCTATCATAGTGAGACACTGTCAAATACTGTCCATAATTACCCTACTTATGACAAAGAAATTTAATCCATTGTGAAATCATGCAACCAGTGGAGACATTACATTCTTGGGAAGGAGACAGTCATCCACACTGATCATAAGCCACTGTAGTTCATGCAGACAAAGGGAAAATTGCAGAATGATCGCCATCAAAAGTGGTCCAGATACTTGCAGCAATTCCACCTCAACATCAAGTATAAAAGAGGAAGCATCAATCACGTCGTTGATTGCCTCAACATACCGCCAGTCGTGGCACTCACCATGGTGCTAGACTCTTGTGGCCATGAGACATCTAGATGGCCCCAAATCTATGAGACAGACCCTGACTTCGCCACCACCTACCAAATGTTGGGTGAAAATGTAGTTGTCGATAATTTCCATCTTCAAGAAGGGTTGTTGTGTCATCTGGGCCATATCTATGTTCCATCAAGTGATCAAGTGAAGCTGATCTAGGAAGCCCACTACATTCGGGTGGCAGGACACTTCAGCATCGAAAAGATAGTGGCAATGCTACAGAAACATTTCTACTGGCCAAAACTTTGACAGGAGGTCGACAAGTATATCAGGTCCTGCACTACTTGCACTATTGCCAAACCAACCACTAAGAAATAGAGCATGTACACCCCTCTTCCTACTCCTGACAGGCCATGGGAATCCATATCAATGGACTACATGTCGAGCCTCCCATCCACCAAGAGGGGAAATGACTGTGTTTTTGTGGTTCTTGATCTCTTTTCTAAGATGGCGATTCTGGTTGCCTGCAAGAAGAGCATCATAGTAGAGGCCACTGCTAAGATCTTCTTTGAACGAGTCTAGGTACATTTTGGAATCCCATAAACCATTGTCTCAGAATGGGATATTCAATTTCTCAGCACATTCTAGTCGAGCCTCTGGTCACTGCTAGACACCAAGATCACCAAATCCACGACCTTCCACCCCAAGAGAGATGGCCAAACCAAGGTTGTAAATCGAATGATTGTGCATATCCTTCGCATGTATAATTCAAAGAAACCTCACACATGGGATGAGAGCCTTCCCTATGTCCAGCATAGCTACAACTAAGCTTTGCATAGCTCAACTGGCCACAACCCCTTTCAATTGGGGTTGGGATTCCAACCATTGGGTCCCATAGATGTTGCACTTCCCCTTGCGGTCACCTCGATTGAATCATCTCCTGCTCCAACTGAAGCTAACAAAGCCACCCAGTTCATTGAGAGGATCCAGTACATCCACCAATAGGTTCAAGATATCCTACAGAAGTCTAATGACAAGTACAAACATCTCCATGATCAACATCGGGTGCCGCATAAGTTTCAGGTGGGCGACAAAGTTTGGTTGAACTTGTAGAAAGAACACCTTACAGGACCCCATCGGAAGCTTTGCCCACTCCATTATGGACTGTACACTATCACCAAGGTCATGGGGGATAATTCTTTTGAGCTCAACATTCCTCCTTTCCTTGGCCTGCACCCAATGTTCAACGTGGATATCCTTCGCCCTTATTTCCTACCATTATTGGACACCTCAGAACTAGAAGAACAGCTGAAACCAACAGAGCTCAACCCTGACTACATACAATAGGAATCCAATGATAATATTGTGGATAGATAGATCAAGGGAACTTGACAACAAAGGATCCAGGTTTATCAAGTCGTCAAAGCAGGGCAGCTTCTGCACCAAGGTAAGTGGCTCACTCGGGGTCAAATTCAGCAGAAATGTCCTCATCTAATAGGGAACCTCAATGCAATGGACACCATTTCTTACTGAGTAGGGAGGATTGATATATATATCGCTGGCTACCCACCTTTTCCAACTGGCTCAAAACAGTTTTCTAACAATTTTGGCAATTTACTATTTTTAGCACCAGTTTTAACTTCTGGGGCCATTTTGAGGGCCTAAATGAAGGTTTTTCAATATAGAACTAATCAATTATAACTAAAGGCAGGATTGAGCCCCCAAATGAATCTCCTCGATGATACATTTCCAACAAGCTATCACACGCCTAAAATGAAGAACGTATGCAAAAGTTACGACCCCGGGAAGTTGATGTACTAACTTACCCAAATGGGCCCCACGTGAATTTTGGCACTTCATCTCCTAGGCTTAGATTTTTGGATGTCTAGCGTTTTGGGAATTCTTTCTTATTGTAAAAATTCCTTCAGAACCTCATTGTAACCTTCTTCTTTCAAATGCGCATTGTTGTCACATCTCTTCTCAGAGATAAGCCGCCACCATTCCAGCAACCTTGTTTCCGCTGCATTTTACAGTTTCAACTTATTTTGTTATTGAATAGAGAACTAGTTTTACTGTATCTCTGTTATTTTGTGTTAAGCACCTGTTAATAATCTATATTCATTTTTTTCTGCTCATAAAATATGGATCAGTGGTATTAGAGTGGTCTGCTCCTTGTCGTCTTAATGCATCTCCGCAATGAGGTCGAAGTACAAAGAGTTGGGTCTCGAGCTTGTTTCTCTTGATGATAGAAGCTCTCGTACACCCAAGTGACCTCCCATGGCAGGAGAAAATAAAGATGAAATGATAGGAGATCCTATCAAAATGTTGATTGAGGAATCCCTCATGCAGAAGAGGAATGAGATGATGGATAGTTTCACGCAAATCCTTCGGCGACTACCAACAAGTGATGCATCTTCTTCAAACGAAGGTGCCTCCCCCTTCAATGTAAAAATAAACTTTGATACTCCCATATTTGAAGGTCATATAGAAGGAGATGCTACATACAAGTGGTTGAATCTACTAGAAGGGTATTTTTCTATTCATAAGTTTTCAAATAGAGAAAAGATTACTTTTTCTCTTCTCAAACCCGTTCCCCATGTCAAATATTGGTGGGAAACTTTCTATAAGAAAAAGGAAACAAAGGAAACCTCATTATTCTCAGTCACGACCACCTAGGAATCCTTTAGGGATGCTATTAAGGAACAATACTACCCTGTTAGAAGCTATGATGACATGTATACCAAATGGACCACACTGCGGCAAGAAAGAGACCAAGTAGTGCCAAATTTCACAAATATCTTCCATACCTTGCGCACCAAGTTGGGTATCAAAGATTTGGAGCGACATCTGGTGCTCAATTATCATGGTTCTCTACATAGATACATCCATACTGAAATGGAATTTATGGACATCTCATCCTTGGGCGCTGCCTACCGATATGTCGTCAAAATCGAGAAGAAGCTCAAACAAAAGACACGGAAATTTGGGCCTGGACACCCCTCACAAAAAAATCCAGAAAAGGGTAGACCCAACCCACCGAACAAAGGACAGAGAAAATATGGACAGTATCAAGACATCCAGTACAAGCCGCAAGAAAATAAGGACCCCAAAAAGACAAATAAACATACCAGGAAGTGGTGTGACTTCCATAAGAGCCCTTGGCATAACACTACTGACTGCTGCTCGAAGCAGTCGTTGGTGACCGAAGTGAAAGCCTTTGAATTAGATGCAGATTCTGACTCCAACACAGAACTAGAAAGGGGATGATAGATCATTGACATGGAACCCAGTGCCACCATTGCTACCACCAATCTCCAACCTGGTGAACCAGATGAGCTAGAATAAGGAGAGTGCCTCTTCCATTCACATATGTGGGTAAAAGGAACCCCGTTGCACTTCATCGTTGATAGTGATTGCAAGAAGAAAATCATCTTAGTAGAGGTCGTCAAGCAGCTGTCCCTGCCAACAATGCTGCACCCACAACCCTACACCATTGGATGGCTCCGCCAAGGAAGCGATCTCCACATCAGCCAAGAGTGCCTTATTTAGTACCTGATTCCCCGAATCGATGACCTCCTTGATCAACTCATGGGGGATAAATACTTCAGTAAGATTGATCTGAAGTCTGGCTACCACTAGGTCTCGATAGAACAAACAGATGTATGGAAGACTGCCTTCAAGTCAAAGGAAGGACTTTTTGAATTGTTGGTCATGCCCTTTAGTTTGACAAATTCTCCAGCCACTTTCATGAGGATGATGAACGATATCCTGCAACCATTCACCAATACTTTTGTAGTGGTGTATCTAGATGACATTCTAATTTATAGCAAGACTTAGGCCGAACACTTGTAGCATATTCAGCAGTGTCTGCACAGCCTCTGACAACACAAGCTATATGCCAACCTGGAAAAATGATCCTTCGACATGGACAGGGTCCATTACCTGGGCTACATCAATGATCAGTATGGCATACATGTGGATCCAACCAATATCCAAGTCATCTATGACTGGCCAGCCCCAACAACACTCACTGAGCTTCAGAGCTTCTTGGGACTTGCTAATTTCTACCACAGGTTCATGTTGGGTTTCTCCCATATTGCATGGGCCCTCATCCAAATAAATAGGGGTGGTGGTAAGGAAAAATTTGTGTGGGGTCGGTCCCAACAACAAGTATTTGATGATTTGAAGCAGAGCTTGTGCTCAGCCCCAGTACTTTCACTACCAGACCTACAACATCCCTTTGAGATCGAGACAGATGCTTTATACTATGTTGTGGGCATTGTTCTCACTCAGCATGGCCACCCTATGGCCTATCATAGTGAGACATTGTCAGATATTGTCTGTAAGTACCCTACTTACGAAAAATAAATGTAATCTGTTGTGCAAGCATGCCTCCAGTGGAGACATTACTTTCTTGGGAAGGAGATAGTCATCCACACTGATCATAAGCCACTACAGTTCATGCAGACACAGGGAAATTGCAGAATGACCGCCATCAAAAGTGGTCCACATACTTGTAGAAATTCCACCTCAACATCAAGTATAAAAGAGGAAGCACAAATCGCGTCACTGATTTCCTCAGTAGACCACCAGTCGCGACACTCACGATGGTTCTAGACTCTTATGACCATGAGACATCTGGATGGCCCCAACTCTATGAGACAGACCCTGACTTCGCCACCACCTACCAAATGTTGGGTGCAAATGCAGTTGTCAATAATTTCCATCTTCAGGATGGGTTGTTGTGTCGTTTGGGCCATATCTGTGTTCCATCAAGTGAGCGAGTGAAGTTTATCTGGGAAGCCCACTACAGTTGGGTGGCAGGACACTTCGGTGTTGAAAAGACAATGGTGATTCTACAGAAACATTTCTACTGGCCAAAACTTTGATAGGAGTTCRAAAAGTATATCAGGTCCTGCACTACCTCCACTATTGCCAAAATAGCCACTAAGAAATAGAGCATGTACACCCCGCTTCCTACTCCTGAAAGGCCATGGGAATCCATCCCAATGGACTACATGTTGGGCCTCCCATCCACCAAGAGGGGAAATGACTATGTTTTTGTGGTAGTTGATCACTTTTCTAAGACGGCTATTTTGGTTGCCTGCAAGAAGAGCATCACAGCAGAGGCCACTACTAAGATCTTCTTTGAACGAKTCTGGGTACATTTTGGAATCCCATAAACCATTGTCTCAGATTGGGATATTCGATTTCTCAGCACATTTTGGTCGAGCCTCTGGTCACTGCTGGACACCAAGATCACCAAATCCATGGCCTTCCACCCCCAGACAGATGGCCAAGCTGAGGTTGTAAATTGAATGATTGTGCATATCCTTCATATGTATAATTCAAATCACCCTCACACATGGGATGAGATCCTTCCCTATGTCCATCATAGCTACAACTGAGCCTTGCATATCTCAACCAGCCATAGCCCCTTTCAAGTGGGGTTGGGATTCCAACCATTGGGTCCCATAGATGTTGCACTTCCCCTTGTTGTCATCTCAACTCACTCATCTCGTGCTCCAACTGAAGCTGACAAAGCCACCCAGTTCATTGAGAGGATCCAGCACATCCGCCAATAGGTTCAGGATATCCTACAAAATTCCAATGACAAGTACAAACAGCGCCATGATCAACATTGGGTGCCACATAAGTTTGGTTGAACTTGCAGAAAGAATGCCTTATAGGAATTCATTGGAAGCTTCTCCCACTATGTTATGGATCGTACACTATCACCAAGGCCATGGGGGATAATGATTTTGAGCTCAATATTCCTCCTTTCCTTAGCCTGCACCCAGTGTTCAACGTGGATCTCCTTCACCCTTATTTCCCACCATTATTGGGCACCTCAGAAGTAGAAGAATAGCTGACACCAAAAGAGCTCAACCCTAAATACATACAACAAACATCCAATGATAATATTGTAGCCAGACAGATCAAGGGCACTTGACAACAAAGGATCCAACTTTATCGAGTCATCAAAGTAGGGTAGCTCCTACACCAAGGCAAGTGGCTCACCTGGGGCCAAATTCAGCAGAAATGTCCTCATCTAATGGGGTCCCTCAACGTAATGGAGACAATTTATTCCTAAGGAGGGAGGATTGATCCATATGGATATTGGTGGCCACCCACCTTTTCCAACTAGCTCAAAACAGTTTTCTGACAATTTTGGCAATTTACTATTTTTACCAGTAGTTTTAACTTTCGGGGCCATTTTGAGGGCCTAAATGAAGGTTTTTCAGTATAAATCTCCTCAATGATAGCCAAAGGCATGATTCATCCCCCAAAATGAATCTCCTTGATGATACATTTCCAATGGGCTATCACATGCCTAAAATGGAGATCGTATGCAAAAGTTACGACCCCAGGAAGTTGATGTACTAACTTACCCAAACGAGGCCCACATAACTTTTCATGCTTCATCTCCTAGGGTTAGGTTTTCGGATGTCTAGGGTTTTTATCATTCTTTCTTATTATAAAAATTCCTTCAGAGCCTCATTGTAACCTTCTTCTTGTGAATGTGCATTGTCGTCACATCTCTTCTCATAGATAAGCCTCCACCATTCCAGCGAGCTTGTTTCTGCTGCATTTTACAGTTTCATCTTATTTCGTTATTGAATAGAAAACCAGTTTTACTGTATCTCTGTTATTTTTTTTTAAGAACCTATTAATAATTTGTATTCATTTTGTTCTTCTCATAAAATCTGGATCATGTCTTGACCCACAAGAATCCCAAAGAGCTATGTCTGATTTTCATGACAACTCATGTGGGGGGCACTATTTTTGGAGGACCACAACGTATAAGATCCTCAGAGATGGGTATTTCTGGCCCAACATTTTTACTGATGTTTGTGCAAAGATTATATCATCTACCAAGTGTCAAAATTTTGCTGGAAAACAACAGCTCAAATATTTGCCTTTGAAACCTGTAGCGGTTTCTGGACCTTTTCAACAATGGGGTCTCAACTTTATTGGAGAGATCCACCCAGCCTCAAGTGGAACACATGGGTGGATTTTGACCACCATTCATTGTTTTACCAAATGGATAGAATCCATCCCTACAAGGAGTGCCTCCCACAAGGTGATCATAAATTTCTTTGAATAAATCATATCTAGATTTGGTTGTCCAAGAAGGATCGTTACAGACAATGATGCCTCTTTCAAGGCTGTTGATTTTCTTATTCATTCTCAAAACAACAGATTTGATCACTGCTTTCGGGTGCATTAATCAAAAGTCTCTTGCATGTTGGTTTCTCTAATTCATTTCCAATGCATATGGCCTTGGTCTACTCCTGTTCATGAGGTGTATTAGGAAAAAGGATTAGGGATTCTTGACTTTCTTTAATTTCGAACTCTCCCATCTACTCACATGACATTTGATCTTGGCTACTTGATGAAACTAATCTTGTGTATTCAAGAGAAATATGGGACTGATAGGGAATTTCATCACAATCAAAAGTGCTTGGGAAACCGCATTCTTCTATCTCATCTTCTGATTTTGAGGGATATTCATCATAGATTGTCTTATGGTCCCAAGTTCTCAATTTTTCACCTTACAAACTTATATTATCATCTTTTTATTCTTTTTCAACAACAAAAATATGACATGAGGGTTGAAACAAGCTATTGTTTCTTTGATGGAAAGGGTACTTCTCTGATATAAGGTCTTCAACTGACTGTTCAGATAAATCATCTTCATAATCATTATCCAAAGGAGAATCAATGGCCATATGACTATTACTGGCTGAGGGGCTTAGTACAATAGATGGGACAACTAGTTGTTCAGGGAAAACATCCTCATAGTCATCAAAACTTGGAAAATCATGGCACACTAGACTATCAAAAATAGGAGGGATGAATATGATAGCTGGTAAGTTATTCATTTGGTTATAAAAAGCTATCACATTGTCCTCATCATGAAATAGATCAGACCATATAACATCCTTTTGAAATAAAGAATCAAGAAAAGAAATAGATGAGTCAATAATTAAATATCTTTCCTGATCTTCCTCTCTAGGATATAGCTCTTGAAAAGAATGTTGCTAGTGGATTTCCTGTGTATCATGGCAGTTGTTTGTGTCATGTTCCTCCTCCTCATGCTCAATGAATGGATGTTCATGCATAACCTTTTAAAATTCCCTACTCATATCCTTGTCATCAAGCTTAAGAGTAAAATCATTGAATCCTTCACATAAACTTTTCTTTCTTTCCTCCATGGTCAACATATATTGATTCTCTTGCTTGGTTTCCATGGGTAAGTGATATTGATTGTCAAATGAAACAGGGGAAGCAGGTTCTTCTTGATAGAAGGAATCAAAGACTGGAAGTCTTGAAATTATCCATGAGCCATTCTGACTTTCTACTTGTTTCATGACTTTAAGGCCTCTTCTCATAATACCAAAAGCTTCAAAACAGAGAGGTAAAGCATTACCTTCATCAGATTCATCCTCTTCCTAGTTTTTAGTGATGAAACCATGAGATGCACACTGGTTTCTCTCCATGGCTGGCTGAAAATGGAGTTGCTCTGCTGCAGGGTTTGTATTTGATTGTTAAGGAGCATTGTCCATGTAATCAATATGATCATGCACATCAATCAACTAAGTGGATTGTTCAGATTTTTCATGAATTTCATCAGTTTCAAGAGAAGAATCATGGATTCCTGCATCAAGGTCTTGGTCTACTTCACTGTCATTCAAAAGGGAGTCTATAGGCTGTTGGAAATGACATTTATGTTCTGATTTATGCTCCTGATGAGAAAATAATTCAAATAAATCTTATATGACTTCATGATCGAATAAATCCTCATCATAGACATCAATTCCCATGAGTTGAAAAAGGGAAGCAAGATTTCCACAAAACTCTTCAACCAACACTAAAGAGGTATGGTTGTCCTTATAATTTTCACAAAAAATTGAATAGAAATCTTGGAGGGAACATGTTAGGGTCCTAACCCGCACATAGGTAGAACAATATATTCAGATGTAATAAAGGTCAATATTAATAAGGCCTTGTAATAAAATAAAATAAGTCAGATGTAATAAGACGTAATAGAAGCTTATGCTTCTAGAAGGATCTTCCTCTAGATGCTTCTTTTGATAGACATATTTAGTATAAATAGGATTCCAGGGTATGAGAACCCTATCTTGGAGATTATTATAATAGAGCTCTGCTCGACTAAAAGTTGCCCCCTCGAAGAGGCCTGTGAACATTGCTCTCAGAATCAAAGTGTCATTTCTATTGTTATTCTTATATCATTTCAGTGTTATTGTGGTGATTATTCTGGTTATATTGTTGTTATTCTTCCATTTCTAGCATTTTATTTCTGTTATGCATACATTTTATATCTGGTATATTACAAATGATATCAGAGCACTTTCCTTGGCAGAAATTGTGGGTAATTTTTTTTTCAGGGTAGAGACATATTCCGATGTCTTTAAGCCACAAAGATATTTCATTATACACATAAACCCACAGTTGAGGGATTCATACACGCAAGAAATGCAAGTGGTTCTTAAGCGCACATCTTTTGGCTACCCTTGTAACCCCTGTTGGTACCCCTTTGAGTGGTAGCGCATCAGATAGCAGTTATGTATGGATCAGCCTAGATTTCTTGAAGCCCTATTTAGATAAATTGATCAACCACCTAACTTCTATAGTGCCATCGAGAACAACACTCGAGAAGATACTCTCTACTACCTGGGTAGTCAGGTAGTACGAATACCTAGGTAGTCGGGTAGTACAGTCTATCCTCCTTAGTGAGTGCCCTGAGATATTGGGTCGAGTACTACTATTGGACCCTGCACGTATATAGAGATCTATAGAACAGGGCAAACTCTTGTCTGTAGAACCCTTGGGGATAGAAACATAAACAAATTAAAATAGACAAGATCTATTGTCGCACAACTGTGTTTGGGTTTCCAAGTAAATACACATTTTTTTCTAGTTAAGCATTTGGGTATTTCCTCTCTGCAGTATTCTTCAGACCAGAGTATAACTCCACAGGTGTAAAAAAAAAAATTAGTCTGGAATTTTTTTCACCATTATTTGAGACCTATTCCATTGGATTCATCTCTTTGCCCTTACTCACATTCATCCATATCATTTTTCGGGAAAAAAAAATGACCTTGCCTACCCCTTTTCAGTTCCCCCATCATCATGGCCCATACCCATAGCCAAGACTTGGAAGATTGCTTCAACACCTTGTAATCTGGTCTCATCAAAACCCAACAAGAAGTGAAATAAATCAGTGCCAATGTTGTCTCCATCAATACAACCATGCAGTCCTCAATGGAGGAAATCAAACAAGACCTCACCACCCAGCTTGAATTTGTCTTTTCGGCACTCTGCACCAAAATGAATATCCCTATAGATAACCCTTCCTCTTCCTCACCTCCACATACTGAAGGTGACCATTCCTCTCATTCCCATAACTTTCGAAACCATCACTTTCAACGTGATCTACGCCTTCTACAGGTGGATGTGACCAAATTTGATGGCTCAAACCCCACTAGTTGGGTAACCCAAATAGAATATTATTTCTCTTTATATGACATTACATATGACTTGGCCAAACTCTGGTATGGTGTTCTCCATCTAGATCAAGAACGTTGGCAATGGTGGCAATGGAGAAAAACTTCTCGTCAAGGGTATATTTCTTTAACACACTTTGTGGCATATCTTTATGAATGATTTGACACTGACACCAACCATTTGGGCCATTTGACAAAGTTGAAACAATTAGGAATAGTGGAAGACTTTATAGATGCCTTTGAGCACCTAGATTTTCGGACATATGGCATGTCCGATGCCTTTTTCCAAGAATGTTTTATCAGTGGCCTCAAGGATGAGATTTGGGTCCATGTTCTCATGGCTCGGCCTCAGAGTTGGGTGGAGGCTACTAAAAGAGATAAAGAAGCACAACAGGTTGTATCTTCTCAAAACCATAATACCTTCTTTATCCCTTGCCCTAAACTAATAAATCCCACTACTTCCTCCACTCCACTAAAGATCCAAAAAATTACCAGGGCTAAAATGGTTGAATGCCAACTCAAAGGCATTTGTTATAATTGTGATGAAAAATATTTCCTGGGCCACAAGTGTAAGGAACAAAAGTTGTTTATGGCCATCTCTGAGGATATTCCGGAAGAGGATAATGAAACTCCCCTTCTGTATGAGTCACTTGAAACCCTAGACATAACCCCTCCCTCAGACCCTCCCAAAGTAGAACTATACATTTCCCTTAATTCCCTCACTGGCTTCTCTACTCCCCAAACCCTCAAGTTAATCGGTTACATCAAGCATCGAAAGGTCATCATTCTGGTTGATAGTGGAAGAACCCATAATTTTATTCATCGCCGCATTGCCCAAAAACTCATTACTACATCCATGTCTTCAATAATTTCCAAATCATGATTTCCAATGGTGGCTCCATGAAATGTGGAGGGCATTATGAAAATGTGCATCTCCAAATTGGTGACTACCACCTGAAATCTCATATGTTTGCTATCAACATGGGCGGTTGTGACATTGTGTTGGGTGCAGATTAGCTAAGGACTTTGGGTCCCATTCTCATGTATTTTAAGGAATTAACCATGCAATTTGACCAGGAGGGCCACCAATATAAGTTCCAAGGAATCATCATCGGTTCACCTAAGATCATTAGTTCCCATCACATGGAAAATCTGATCAAAAAGGGTCATTCTAGTGTTATTGCTCAAATCCATGCCATACAAGCAACAGAAACACCCTTGGTGCCGCAAGACCTCCAAGCCATCCTTTCTAAACATCAAGTGGTATTTTCCACTCCCCATGGAATCCCTCCTTCACGTGGTGTTCATGATCATTCCATTCCCCTTGTACCCGGAATCCTTCCTCCCAATATCCGTCTGTATCATCACCCCTTTTCCCAAAAAAATGAAATTGAGAAAATGGTCCAGGAACTCCTTAATGCAGTTGTTATCCAACCTAGTACAAGCCCCTAATCTTCTCATGTGGTCATGGTCCTGAAGAAAGAATTTTCTTGTCGAATGTATCCTGACTTCTGTGCCCTCAAAAAAATTACCATTAAAGAAAAATTTCCCATTCATGTCATTGATGACCTCCTGGATGAACTGAGTGGTGCCCAATTCTTTACTGAACTTGATATTCATTCGGGCTACCACCAGATATGTATGAAAGAGGTAGACATTCCCAAGACTTCCTTTAAAAATCATGAGGACCACTATGAGTTTTTGGTAATGCCCTTTGGCTTGTGTAATTCCCCTTCCACCTTCCAAAGCCTCATGAATCATGCCTTCCATCCTTTTCTCTGACATTTTTTCTTAGTTTTCTTTGATGATATCCTCATCTATAGAAAGACCTGGATGGAACATCTTGCTCATGTGGATCGATTTCTCCATCTACTCTCTCAGCACCAACTTTTCCTGAAACAATCTAAATTTTCTTTTAGCACCTCAGAAGTAGAGTACTTGGGTCATCTAGTTGGAAACGATGACGTCAAGGTGGATCCTAAAAATATTGAAGCTTTGCAAGACTGGCCTCACCCAAAGAATCTAAAAATCTTGCGTGGATTTCTAGGCTTGGCAGGTTATTATTGCAAGTTTGTTAATAATTACGGAAATATTGCAACACCTCTCACTGCTCTCCTAAAAAAGAACTCTTTCACTTGGACTCCAGCTGTTTCTCAAGATTTTCAAACCTTGAAGATGGTCATGTGCACCACTCCAATCCTAGCCCTTCCTGATTTCAAAAATACTTTTGTCTTGGAATGTGATGCTTCAGGGAAAGGAATCGGTGTTGTCCTTATGCAAGAGAGTCAACCTTTGGCCTTTACCAACAAGTAACTATATGAAAGAAATATGGGCAAATCTATCTATGAAAAGGATATGTTGGCTATTTTGTATGTATTTGATTTGTGGCGCCCTTATCTATTGGGGAAACGCTTCCAAATTAAGACAGACCATCAAAACCTCAAGTATTTTTTGGAGCAACGCATTTCCTCCTTGGAACAACAAAAATGGGTAACTGAGCTATTTTTCTATGATTTTGAGATCATTTACAAGAAAGGCAAAGAAAATGTGGTTACAGATGCACTTTCCCACAAAAATAAAGATGAAGGATCCCTTTTTTCTCTTTCATTCATTGTACCAGATTGACTCCAAGTTGTTCGTCAAGAATGGCTACAAGATCCCAAAAGTTCAGAGCTGATCCAACAACTTTAGCCCAGTGCTCCAACTCCCCCAGGTTACTCTTGGCTCCATGATGAGCTTTGATACAAAGGTTTTTTATATTTAAGTAAAAAATCAAAGCTTAAATCCATGGTACTTTCTGAGCTTCATGCTACACTAACAACGAGGCACTCAGGGTTCACAAAAACCTATGATAGGGTCAAACATTCTTTTTTATGGGATGGTATGAAACAGGACATTCGTACTTTTGTCACTGAATGTGATGTGTGTCAATGCAACAAGGGAGAAATAGTCAAATCTCCAGGAACACTACAACTGTTCCCGATTCCACCTGCTATTTGGAAGGACATCTCTATGGATTTCATTATAGGATTACCCAAATCAGGAAATAAATCAATCATCATGGTGGTTGTTGATTTCCTTTCCAAGTATACTCATTTCTGCGCTCTTCAACACCCATTTATAGCATCCATAGTGGCTCAAATTTTCATGGATCATGTCTTCAAGCTTCATGGCATGCCACACTCTATTGTTTCTGATCGCGAACCAACTTTCACAAGCAATTTTTGGCAAGAACTGTTCAAGATACAAGGCACCCAATTGCATCTCAATACAACTTATCATCCCAAGACTGATGGTGTTGTAACAAGTGTTTGGAAACATATTTGAGGTGTTTTGCCTCGGAAAATCAAAATCAATGGGCTCAATGGTTACCCCTAGCTGAATGGTGGTACAACACTTAATACCATATAGCTACATGCATGACTCCTTTTGAAGCAGTATATGGACAAAAGCCACCTTCAGTTCTCTCATACTTACCTGGTGTCTTGAAGGTCCAGGCGGTTGACCAAAAACTTACAGTTCAAGAGGCTATTCTCCGTACCCTCAAAGAGAATTTGGTCATGGCACAAAATTGCATGAAGAAAAAATAATATCAAGGTCACTCTGAACGTCAATTTGAAGAAGGGGATCATGTGTTCTTCGCCTGCAACCTTACAAGAAGAATTCCCTCAAGTATGAGCATTGTCAGAAGCTAGCACCCAAATTTTATGGTCCTTATACAGTTATCAAGCATGTGGGATAGGTGGCCTATCTGTTATCTTTCCCCAGTCATTCGAAGCAACATCTTATTTTTCATGTTTCCTTCTTAAGGGAGGTGAGTCAATTTAACCATGAAATTTTCATGAACCCACCAACCCGCGAACCTGCGGTTTGATGAGTGATCCAAAGAAACTAAGTATAGGATGGAAGTTGGTCAGAATCATAAGCATCAGAAGAATGGGACGTTTGGAAACCCAGGATCCACAATAAGAATACAAGTTAAGTGATGGTCGAAGTGTAGAATGCAGAAGTTGAAGTGCAATGTGAAGGCTGTGGAAAAGGGAAGGATGAGGGCTTGAACCCGTGAACCCACGAAATTGAAAAAATGGCTAATTGTTAAAACAAATTTATGAGATACGAAAGTGGGTGGAAATGAAGGCCCACCAACTCATGAACCCATCAACCCGATGAGGAGATTAGTAGTTAGGGGGAAGGGTAGAAATGTAGGCATTGGAGGTAGAGAGTGTTATATGTATATAGTAGGTTGGAAAGTGAGGGAGTGTGAGAAGATGAGGGAATGTATGAGTCGACCAACCCGTGAACCTGATGAGGAGATGAACGAAGAGTCCCAAAAACATCTAAGTGTAGAGACTAGTGGAGCATATGGAGAAGAGTGGTGAAAAGAGAAAAATGGTTAAGTGTGGAGATGGAAGGTGATGGAAATAAGTGATGAGAGTACTTCATTATTCTAAAATGGAGAGGAGAACATGATACTTAAAAAAAATCTTCATAATCTCTCATTCGGACCTTTAGACCAGATATTGAATAACTTAGGCATACAAAAATGGATTTTTGATTAGAAAAGTGCATGACAAAGATGAGACTGAGGGCTACATGTAGAATTTAACCAAATGGAAAGAAACATCATCTCCTTTCTGATATTTAAACTTAGGAATGTATGTCTTCCAATCTATATTAGGAATGGGATTGGGAAAACCAGGAATATGATACATGTTAAAAGGAGCATACCTTTTGGACAACGAAGCCATCTTCAAACAGTGGATTCTGTAATTTCTGATTTAAATCTGAGTGAACTAGCCTGTGAAAATGTGGAATGATGGATTTATTCAATGTGGAGTCACCATGGTAAATGATTCCAACCTTGTATGTGTCTGACTATTGTTCACCATCAACAATCATATCTGATGCTCTATCGTTCTTCCTAGGGAAAATAAGAGCAATCGGTCCCCAACAATGACACTAAGAATGTTAGCACTAAGAGTCACCCTCAAAATTCTAGAGGATAATCCCAATACCCATCAAATAGGTTTGTAATGGTAAATTTACGATGAAGTTTCAAATGGAAAAAATTCAACATAACAATGCAAAAACACAAAAATTTCTAGGCAAGATGCATAAGAAAGTGAGGTCTTGTCTAACTTCAATCAGTGATTTAAAGATAAGTGTGGGTAGATGGAAGACTTTAATGATAAGTATGGATTAGTCTACTATTAGCATCAGGCCTTACTAGTAGACAACTGAGGAAAAATATCAAACATAATAACTTCTTTAATCCAAGATTTTAAACATTGATAATAATCACAACAACATCACAATCAAACATACATTGTGACAAAGATATAATATCTCAATTGAATCATTCAATGATGAGAAAAATAGAGTGAGAAAGAAGTAATATGATGGAAAATAAATTTGACTTCTATTAGGCAAAATTTCTCAAATATCATACATAAAAACGAGAGTTTGGCCCTATTACATCAAAACATTACTAAGGGAGTCTATGCTCAACCTTTCAAACCCAAAAATTTTCTTCTAATGATAAATTTATATCCTAAACAAGGAATGACATCATACAATTCGAGCTTGATCCTCTAACATAGGATTCGCCCAGCTAAAACTGAGAATCTTAGACCTATTTAAGTGGAAACAACAAACTACGATAAACAGGGGAAATGTTGGTAACCATCCTAACACCATAATATTTTCCTAGTGAGGTGTCTCTTGAGCACATATACTTTGTTTCCATGTGTCCACTAGCTCCAAATGACCTCCAATCATTTTTACTAAGCTCCACTAGCCACCTGGTGACCATTGATTCTCTCAAACCCCATCAAAATAGGAATTGGCAGTGAATCCTGAAGTGTTGACTGTATCAGCCAGTTCGTAGCAGATTTCACAGTGAATTTCATAGTGAATTCTATAGCACCCGCCTGTGTAGACCATTTCACAATAGATTTTGTAGCGAAGTTGCAACTTCTGTCTGTGTAGATTATTTTGTAGCGCATTTCACAGTGAATTTGCAGCTTATGTCTGTGTAGATAATTTCGCAGTGCCAAACACTAGGAAATATCCTGTAGTTGTCTGATCTATGAAATATCCTATAGTTTTCTGATTTGTGCATCTTGAACCAAAAATACCCATAAAACTTTTCCAAAACTATATAAGCCTCCAAATAGGGTTTATGGATGAAAAATCATCTATAAGCATAATACTTCCCACCAAAACTTCAAAATGAAAGGATAACCACCTTCAAAATTTAGATACTTTCAACCACTTCATTTCACCTTCTGAGTTTGGTACTCCTCCTAGTTGCATCTTGAGCTGATAAATTTAGATTTATTTGAGCTAATTCATCTTTGAAAGTCTGTAAATCCAACTTGAGCTCTCTAATCTGAGATTGTAAAATTTGTTTTGTTTGTATAAATTCTTAAGCTGCCTATGGAGGGGAAGAAATATCCTTGTTCTAAACATGGTCAGATCAATTGTTTCCTTATACATATCCATAAGATTCTTAAACTTTCTCCTCTCGACCAAACCTTCTTCCTTCAAGTGAGAAACCTCTTTTATGGCCTCTCTAAGTTGCTTGATCAATATTTTGAAGGCAGGTTTCTCATGGGAGTAGTTATGCCTATGAATTCAATGTGTTTTTCAATAGTCTCAGTTTTACCCTTATCCTTCCTCTTGATAGTAGCTTTTGTTATGACCTCTTTTTCAACAATTTCCTTCTTGTTTGATGACCTGGTGAAGGGCCTCCTAGCTCTAGTATCAACTGCAGCAGTTGGTGAGGGGAAGATTAACTTTCTCCCTTTTTTGCCTATGGCTTTAGCTAAGGGAATTTCTTCTAATTCAAGGGCTTGTTGGGGTGAAAAATCCCTTTGTGGAGAGTGTTGATCTCCCCCTTCTTCTTCTTCTTCTTGTTCCTTAGGAGCCTCATCATCTTTAGCAATGTGTTTTCCCTTCCTCTTTTTACTTGTTTCTGTGTGAATAGCATTGTCATCTTGAAGAGGGCTCTGCACCTTAGATTGAGGAGTAGGAGCTACATTTAATTGCAGATGTGTAGAGGCAATGAACTTCTCCCAAGATATTTTTCTCTTCTTCAACTCCTCCATCACAAGAATCCTAATCAATCCTGAGTGAAAAAAACTTGTGTCCATAGCCTTGGACTTCGCTTGGACCCTGTCAGACATTTTCCCCATACTCCTAAACAAATATAAAGGGATGTTCATGAGGTATTTTCCTATGACATGAAACAAAAGTCTAATGTGGTATTGGTAAATCATATTGAATCTTCCCTCACATGTAAAATATATCTGGATCACCCTTAACATCTTGTCAAATACATCAACCAAGTGGCTCCTAGGCACTCCCTTTGATAGGTTATCTCCCTGATATTCTAGTTTGAGGAACTCTTTAGAGAAGGTTGCATTAAGAGTCATGGATTTAAACCATATTTCACCAGTGTTGGGTATCTCAATGGCTGCTGCAATGGTGGCTTCAGATACCTCCAGTTCAAGGGTTCCCACCTTGGTTTTAGTTTCATCAAAATTCAAGGCAAACTCTCTAGCTACCTCAGGGTGTCCCCTTTGCATATTATGATAGAAATTGAGACATCCAACTCGTTGGAAGACCTCTATGATCAAAGGTTCAACATCAAATAAATGCATATCATAGGGCTCAGTCCTAACTACACTCCCACCCTTATGAGCCTTCGTTTGCCGAGTTGTAGCCATTTTCTTATAATAGGAGGAAAAATAATACAATAATATGAGAGATGTGACAGGCCAAACAAAGAACATAGGTATTTTTCAAAGATGGATTTTTCTAAGGCTTCAGAGTTTTCCTGCTTATTTGACTTCTAATATTATGAAAGGGAAACTGATGGTTAATAAATGTAATAACACCCTTCAGGAAAATGGATATGCAAAGAGGAAGAAACTACCAAATCTTTAAGCTAACACTTCACCATCATTTGCAAGGTTATCACAACTTTAATCAGCAGGGCTCTTTAAACTTCCAACATAGACAGACTTTAGACTTGAAATAACAATTGAAAATTTAAAGGAAATGAGCTGATGCAATGTATATGATCAGAGGAAAACTATGTTGATTTTGATGCGCAGGCTCACAGCACTAGAACAGGGGATCCGTAGTAGATTTCACAGTATAATATCAAGGGCCAAGAAAGAGATAGGCACAATGGTTTTGATAGAAATATTTTCTCAATTGTAGTAAAAGAAGTTGAAAATACTGCAGCTAGCTGAGAATTGGTGATAACAAAGATAAAAGAAGCAAGTTGGTAATATAAACCATCAACTCACAACACCTAGGAGGGGAAACACATGCATAACCTTAATCCGCTCTTCAACAGAGCTCAAAAAAATAAAGGAGTACCTGGACACCATGGCTTGATAGTATATATACTTCAGATTGTACGAAATCGCCTACAACAACTCTAACCTCCAATTCCCCTCTTCCAGCCAGACTGTAGCAGATTTTGCAACGCCTGTCTGAACGTTGGAGTTTCTATAGCGCTAGACTAGGATCAAATTTGAAATCTCTGAGAAAATAGTTAGACAACATTAAATGACTAAATCCAAAATTATTTCCTTTAAATCATGGATGTTGAAAACAATGAGATCGATTGACACAAGCCTCATAAGTGCAATAATGGTAAAGAGGGAAGATGTACTCGAGATGCACTATGAAATGTCCTGATGAGATGGTAGCATACTAAAATGACTTTGATTTGACCTTCTAATGGGTAGAGGGACAAAGTGGATGGGTTTAAGCGCATAGTGGAAGTGGTGACATGTCAGGGTAGTGGTGGCATAAAGGTGATGGTGATGGTTGTCTAAGCTTGGGATGAGATGAAGATATGAACCAAATGTATTAGCCAACATCAACCTTGATTTATTTGTGCTAAAACCTAATAAAACCATAAAGAGGAGATCAAAAGTGAAACTTAAACAAGACTAAGGATAAAAAATTAAAAATCTAAGGATGAATTGACCCACAACAACTTCACGAGACCCTTTATTGCATGTCATGTGGGTGACCCAGGTTCGATCCCTGAAAACGACGCCAAGATGTTATCACTCTGTAATTTTCCTGAGGTTGCATAAAGTAGTCATAGAGGTAACCATTTCAACCAATATTTAGAATGTAAGGTTGGCCTCCATTCCAAAGAGGGATCTCTCCTCAATTCTCCCACCCAATGTCACTACGGTGACATCTTAGAAATATGCTCAATGGCCATATTTGTATAAAGCAAAGAAACAAAAAATTAAAAGGTGGTAGTTGGGAGGACAAAAAAGGGGGAAAAACCATTGGGAAATGGATTCATGGCATGAAATTCAATGGATTACAACTTAACACAGGCTGAAAGCCTCCCTGAAACACTGAGGAAAAGTAGGTGTTGTGTTCATAAGGTTTAAATGATGTAGAAGTGGTCTGAAAGAGAGGAAATCCCATTGTAATAAGAGGCATCTAACAAAGGATGAATCTCTTATGGCATCTTTAGAAGAAGGAGGACAAGAGGAAGGAAACCAAACATAGAATCTAACCAAGGATGAATCCTGGAAGGAAAACCATGAACACATAAACAAAAACCACTACACAAGAGGCACCTAACCATGGGTGAATCCCTACATGTAGTTGCAGAAGAATAAACACCTAAATATGGTTGCAGAAATAGAGCATCAAACAATAGGTGAATTCTACGACAACAAACATAAATATTTAACACTTAACTGATTACTAAGACAGAGCATCTAGCAATGGTTGAATTATGAAAGAAGGAACCATCAATACATAACAAGAACATTATTGTATCTTTGTGTTTATGGTTGCATCTCTGATACATTTATGTTATATTATTGGATATCTGATATATCTCTTTATATTTATTCATTATATCTCTTCTCTCATTTTGTGCTGAAAATAATCCAGATCACAAGGAACGAGTAGAAAACATGGGCAACACATGGAACAACCTGAATGCACTCTGCTGGGAAATTGGATCTATTTAAGCTTGTATGATGGAGGACCAGGTATATTGTGTATGTCACAACTTCCATTTCTGGTCTTTTATATCCATAGAATCTTGTCATCATTCTTTTGTTCATCACAAGTGTCATACATGAATTCATGTGGTGCATATGAATTCTATCAAATGCTAATATTATTTTAAAATATTCAAGTGTGTACAAACATGAATTTTTATGTGTTTTTGTGAGTGTGTGCGCATATAATGCATTATGATCAATTAATTATTTTTACAGTTATTGAGAATCTATACAAAGTCTATTGGTGTCAATATCATATTCAAACATACAAAAAAACTCTGGTAAGAATTGTTAGCTTTTCTTTATATCTCCTTTTTCACATTCGCAAAAAATGATATCATTATCAATGCAAGTTGGCATTCAAGGCCAATGCTAATTCGTTTAGAAGAATAATCTCTCTTAGATTTTACGTGTATTTTTTTAATGTAATTGTGGTTTATTTCTTTCGAAGTAGAATATGTATATGATTTACTTACCATGTAAAACTATGATAAAAAAACATTATACTTTTTTTTTTTATGCTCGCATAAAACATTGTTAGTAATGCATTGATCGCATGTTATCTTACCCCAACTAGTTTGAGATAAGTATATGGAAGATTTATTCTTCTAATTGTTATGTTTCTATTTAATTAATTGTATGTAAAAATTTGTATGTTTGATTCAGGTATCATTTGTTAATGGTATTGCAATGGGATCAGGTGAAAGTCTAGCAGTAAAATGCACATTTTGAGTAGTCACAGAGAACATTGTAAGCTATTTAAATCCTTAATGAAAACTTTCCTCTTCTTTTGTAGATGGATCATAGATATATTTCCAATTTACAATGCAAGTAGATTTCCACCACAAAGTTATATTGAGATGGTGCTATAATTTCAATGTAATCTCTAGTGGACACTAATCCACTTTATGGGTTTGGTTTATAGGATTCTTCACCCAATAGGTGAAACAAATTTACATATTTTTAGAACTACAACCTCTATAAAAGCGAATATTGGGGTATAAATTATACATCTTTGGAGAGAGTGGTGTTATTTTTCTCGGTTGCAGCAGGCATATTTGAGTGCAAGATCATGTTGTGAAATTTTTGAGAGAATCTAAGTGATTTTTCCATGTATTTCTCATTTCTAAAGGAGGGAGGCTTGTTGATTGAAGGACAATTAGTTGGATAATCCCAAGAGAATGCCACCCATAGAATAAGAAGAATTAGAGAGATATCTCTCCATATGTATAATTTAATTTGTACCTCTCTTTCTTCATTAACAAAATCTTTACTCTTCCCCATGTGTTTGATGTTTTCTTTATGCTATTGGTGATTTTAGCATTTCATTTTCATAGTAACAATGATATTTTTCTATATTTAGGGATTTTTACATGCAATGCAAGCTAGGGTTTCAAGCTATTTCATTACATAGGTTAGAGAGATAATTTTATTTTCCATCCAAAAGAGAAGGCATTCTTTTTTTTTGGATTCTTTTCAGGTCATTCTATAATGGTTGATGCTCTCAGCACCTACTCCTCTAATGTAAGTAATTGAAGATAACACCTTTGGGATATTTCTACAAGTGAATTTATCCCTCTCTCTCCCCTTCTTAAATTTTCTTGTAAAGGAAAGTAAGTATACAACCATTGTATTATTATAGTAGGGACCAACTACCTTGATGGGTTGGGAACTACTACTTAACAAACACAAGGAAATTCCCACAAGACAATATTAAAGTATTAAAAATTATGCACAAGTAGTAGAATGTGTCTCCCACCAATTTCTAGTAGTGAGATTATACCTTGAATACCCAAATAAATGGACCAAATAAATGAGACATCATAATTCTTCCTAATATGAACAACATTAAAAGACACACAGTTGGGATAATAAGGATAACCACTAGATTATTTTCCACAAAATGGGGCAAATGTAATCCAAGTCATGAGATGGTAGGTTGGAGGCAATTAAACATTTCCCAGGATCTCATGTAATGACATATTATTATTATTTTTTAATATATACATTTTCATTGGATATCTGACAAAAGGTCTGACAGGAATATCTATCGGAGGTATGGCACCTCCTTCGGAGCTATTGTTCACTCGTCAAATATTCAATGAACATGGGCATTGGATATCTGATGAAAGGTCCAACAGTAATATCCATGGAAGGTATGGCACCTCCATTGGATCTAATGTATGGACGTCGAATATTTGATAAACGTGGGTGTTGAATATTCGATGACATGTCTGACAATAATATATGTGGAAGGTATGGCACCTCCATCAATCATACTGTATGGACGTTCAATATTTTACATGTAGTTACATCGAACTTTTGACAAGTATCTACCAGAAATAATGGTTGATTTAATTAAGGTTTTTATCCTTAAGGTCGTTGGTATAACCAATGACAGTGATTTAGATATCCAACATCAATATATTTGGATATCCGACCCTAATACACTAATGAAACTAATAACCAGGTTTTGTCGAAGTGTCGATCGAATTGCATCGACCACCTAACGTATCGTCGTTGTATTTCAGTGCACAAGAAGTGGTGACCCTATCTTCCATAGGGTGTATCTCCGAAATTATAATGACCCAAAATATGAAATTAATACCATAAGTACCCTAATATGTATTATAAACAACCTCCAAGTTTTATTTTTTGAATCGTCCCAGGAAAAAAATATATATCAAAAATGTTAAGATGACTTGCTTGGAGAAGAAAAACCCTAGGATAAATGCTCTGAAACTAAATGTAATGATCCAACACCTTAAAATATCATAATAGAACAGAAATACACACCATGTAAAAAAATGTAAGTGTGGCACACAACTCCAATATAGATAAGAGAGATGAGTTACACAATAAATCCTTAAACAATAGGAGAACCTCCGTCACATAACCAAATATATTTATACATCACAATTCTCATGTCACCAATAATGAATACATGATCTCTATATATACCTATTCACACCTACACATGAAGCCCCTTTACTATTAGGTATACCCTATTACATATATATTTACATATTACATGTACATTTATCCCCATATATGCCCCCCTTGGGATCATATAATATGCATTTAACCCTATATATTCCCTCTTTGGGTCATAACAAAACTAGACATTTAGCCCTATTTGTTTAGCAACAAAAATTAGCAAGGTTATTTGTGGTTGTAAAATGACTTTTAGGTGAAAATCATGCACAAAAACCAAGACGTCTAGCATTTATTATGGCTGAAAATGTATATGTCATTATAAAACCCTAAATTACCCTAAAACAAAAACAAAAAGTGAAAATTTTTAATTTTTAATTGGTTACATGGGATAAGACTATTGCCTACTATTTTTTTTTGGGGGGGGGGCATATGGGTTCAACTAAGGATTCCCTTTAGAAAAAAAAAAAGTGAAATTTGGATTGACAAGTTGGGATAAAATAGTGCCTATTATTATTTAGGGGGCATATGGGGTCAAATAAGGACTCTCTTGAGAAAGTGTAAGTAGAACTAGGGTGATAGTTAGATTTGTCCACTACAAACCCTGATAAATATACATTGTACATTGCAAGTTCCAATATAGTTCAAGGGAAGATACTCCACTAGTAATCTTCCATGAGTTTTGAAGAACGGACTTGTTCAATAACAACACAAAGAGAGTGCAATACCACCACTAGATAAGTATAACTAAACCTAAAGCCATTTATAAACAACATCCATAAGATTAAGTGGGACCACTTACTAAAAAAATCAATTCATATTCAAAACCCTATCCAAAATCATCCATGAAATTTGTAAAGAAATCCACAAGACATAATCCTCAATAAGTCACTCTAGTTATCCATCCATAGTAAAAATATAAAAGTGAAGAAGTAGACAAGTAATTTTCTCCACACATTCTAGAAATGAGTTACAAATGAGAGGTGTTTCTTCTTTAATATGGAGAGATTTAGCAACCCTCTCAGTATAAAAGTAATAAATTTCATCCTAAGAAAATATAAAATACCATTATCTCTTTACAAACCCTAGAGATATGATCAAAAATACATAAACTATGAGATTGTTATGCATATTATACAATAATATCCATGATACATGATTGAATGAGTCAAAAGACCCCAAAGATGCTCCTCAAATCAAGTAAACTATCATAAAGTGCCAAGTTATCCTCCTCAACATGTGGAACGACCTCCTCAAAAGCCTCAATAACCTCCTCCAAAGGTGTCCCACGAATGGTCAAAAATTCACTAATAATCTTCTCACATCATATTTTAAAAGAATCGTAATTGTGTCAATATTTTCCCAAATTTATATTTTGACCACATTTCAAAATTCCTATGGCCATTATGCATATAATAATGTTGATCTAATAGGATTATTGGAATTCTATCAAAACATAAATGCTCTTGAAGTTAATGACCCTCAAATTATGTGTTAAAATATCCTCAAGGTGTGCAATGGCCTCCTCAACGTTCTCCAAGAAGCAAAATGCTCTATGAAAGTCATCTCGACAGTCCATGCAAGGTAGAACTTCCAAAGAAAATCTCAAGGGACCTTAATAATTCTTTGATCCTAAGGCATGTACACAAATCCAATGCAATATAAAAAGTGTTTCATGTCAAATGTAACTACCATTAGGTATATCACATTAAATATCATCTTCTAAATTCACAATAACTCATATATTTCATACAATTTTCTAAGTTCAGGTATGATGGGGGCATCATTAACCCCTATTAGATGTTTCAACACCGAAAAGGAGTAGTTCCCAAGAAAACAAATCAGGGATCATATGTAGTGATAGATGGTATGGTTTGGAAGATAACTTCATGGGTTGCATTGCAAATCCATATGAGGTTGTTTAAACTATTCATCCATATGATTTCATTTGAAATATGAGGGATCATTTAGGCATTGAGTTACCCTTTCATTGGCTTTGTGTCTTACTACCCATTATTTGTCTTTTTTCTTTATCTCACCTATTTTTGGCTTTTGACTTTCATTTTATTTCATTTAGACATTTTTTAAATATAAATTTTATTGCATAGGACCTGGGCTAATGGCCTCATAACAAGGGGGATTTTCTCATGTTTTATTTCCTTTGTTTTTTTTTTTACTTTTCTTTTCTCCTTTTTTATTTTCGCTTCACCTAGATCTTACAACTCTTCTAGGGTGAGGCTCTTCCCATGGGACTATGATGCAAAAACCTTTTATGTGACATATAACAACCAACCCATGACTGGGACAATGGAAATCAAGAAGGATGGAGAGTGTTATGTATGAATTGGGATATGGACATGTTACACCTCTCAAAGACCCTTAGTAGTACAACTCAACCCAAGAGTGACACTTATCTAGAAGATGATTATGATAACCAAGGTGAAACAAGGAAAAAGACATAAATTTAGAGCATGATGGTCCTTTGTCCAACTCAACCAATGATCACCACTTTCATGACAAGTACATAAGACACTAACACCCAATATGAAGCAATGAAATAATGTACTTCGTGTATGTCAAGAACCATAATCATCAAATGTAAGTGAGATAATAAAAATGTAGGAAGCATATCTCATCAATTTTCTGTTGAAAACCATGGATATCATCTTGTAGAACTCTTTTTCTATAATAAGAATCACAAGGGAAACATCTTCTCTAGTTACCCCTGCATATCAAGGGTAACTTTTGGCTCTAACATGGGGACATGCACTCACTGTAGAGAACATGAAAACCTAAAAAATACAAGGAACTCCATGACTTTCACTCTATATCAATAAAAAATTCCTACTATATCTCACCATAAAACCATCAGTAAAAAGAGGCAAGGAAATACAATCCCCCTGATATATGAAAATTTAAAAGGAAATACGAAAAGAAACCTTTATTTGATTTTTTTCTTTTTTTATCTTTTTATTTTTATTTTTATTTTTTAAACATGACTAAATCAAGTTCAACTAAGTAAGCATGCATGAATTCAATCTATAATTGAAAACAATCAAGCAAGAAAGCACAATCAATATGCATAAAGGAAACACGCAAAATGAATTGTTGCTTCAAAGATGCTTATTTATCCTACTATAATCTACTTGACAAAAGAAAGTGATAGGTATAATCATACAACCAATGAATCAAGTTATCTATAAATCAATAATAAGAGTGTTACCATTGTTCTTAGTCATGATCCAAAATAAACAAACATCAAGTACAAATTGATCATGAGCTAGTACAAAAATTACATCATGACCAAACATAGAATCCAACTCATGAGGATGAACAAGAGCACAGAAGTCATGCCAATATTGGAATGTGTATCTATGGGATTTCTCTATCCATATTTGAATGGGTTTGTGTTGGCGCTTGAGTCTGCAAAGACCAAAACAACAACCTCACGAGGATATGAATCCTCCTGCATTTTTATAAAGTTGGTACTCCTCTTTAGCTTATGGTATTCTATAATAACTTTAGATTCAAAGATAATATAGGACATTAAGATAGCCCAATATTTATTCTCAAAGAAAGATAAAAATGTTGAAAGATAAAATATTTATTTTTTAAAGAGTTCCTGAGAAAGGACCAGGAATCCCACAAACCACACATTTGTAGAAAATAAACACAATTTCCTCACATCCATCATAGTGAAAATAAAGATTTATGATCACACATAAAAATAAAAGAAGATGGTCCAGACACATAAGAAAACTTTTATAGAGTAAATACTTGCATATCTCAAAAGAATATTATGATTAATCAATTTCAAAAACTTTATACTCAATACTCAGAGTTATAAAATACAGTCAAAATTGATCTGGACTAAGTTTTCTTGGGATTTCTCAAAAATAATAGTATATTACAATGCTTTGAAATCTAAAGGTGTTTTTCCAAAGTACTGGGATTGGGGATCCCGCGGACCATAAATAAAACATATACAATAAGGTAGAACAAAAAGAGAAGAAGGTGGGTGAATTTTGAGTAGCAGAATCTGGAAAGAAGACAAAAGAAAGTTATCAAAATTCGGTTAAATTTTTCTATCTAAAGAAGAAGAAGAATTGGATGAATATTTATAAGGAAAGAAGAATGTGATCAGTATGGACTTACTATGATGGTATCTCCTATTTATCTTCTTCTTGTTGCTTCCTTTATATTCTTGTTGGATGCAGTTGGATTACCGGTCATAACTTCCTCTATTGGAATCTCAGAAATCTTGGTGATTGAAGTATTTAACCATTCTTGAATGAAGTCCCTTAATGGAGAAATGGTTACTTCTTGCTTTATCTTAATATTAAATAGCTCCTTTTCAATTTCCCTAAGATCAATGGACAAATCTTGTAATATATTTTCAATGTATTCATTCTTATTTGTATATTTGATAAGCCAACTATTAATGTCATTGTGTGTGAATTCCATCATATTGTCGAATTTTTCAGCCGATGTCCTTTTTAGTCCTTCAACTTTCTCTTCAAATTCTTGTCAATTCATGAGCATGGAGTTTGAAAGACACTTATAGTTGGGGACTTCAATGGTAGTTCTAGCAATTTCTAGATCAATTATTTTTAAGTATGCTTCATTTTTCCTCCTTGATAAGTCAGTCAATTAGGCTATTAGACCTTTCAATACATTAATTTGTTCTATCCAACAAAATTTCAATTGTTTGATGCAGATCGGAGAAGGTATATTTTCATGTTTTCTCATCTAGAATTTTCGCATAATACCAGTAAGAGCGTGACCAATGATAATTTTGATCTTCTCTAGAAAACAGGTTCAGGGTATCCCCACAGAATGATTTCTTTCTCATGGTTTTCTTAATGAAGCTTGCCATCTTTTCCTGAGCTATTATTTTTGCACAGTGAAATTTATTTGAGTTATATTTATTTTATAGAAACATTAACTCAAAATAACCATTAGTAGCCTCAGTAACAACATTATTAATTAAAGGCCACCTCAATAATAAATTTGGTAGTTGGATTTGTAGGGACAACAATAAATGTGACACCGAACAATGTGAAAGGATGGGTAATAACGGGGCATCGAGTTTGGTGACTCATATGAAAAGGGATATATGCAAGTATGAAGGTCTGTTAAGGTCCTAACCTACACATAGGTAGATCAATGTATTCGGATGTAATAAAGGTCAATATTAATAAGACCTTTCAATAAAATAGAATAAGGCAGATGTAAGAAGACCTAATAGAAGCTTTCGCTTCTAGAAGGATCTTCCTCTAGACGCTTCTTTTTAGTATAAATAGGAGTCGAGGGTATGAGAACCCTAGCTTGGATATTATTGTAATAGAGCGCTTCTCGATTGGAGGTTNCCCCCTCGAAGAGGCCTGTGAACATTGCTATCTGATTCAAAGTGCTATTTCTGTTGCTATTTCGTATATCATTTCTGTGTATTGTGAATATTATGCTGGATATTTTACTGTTATTCTGTCATTTCTAGCATTTTGTTTCTGTTCTGCATATTTTATATATCTAGTATCTTGCAAGTGGTATCAGAGCACTTTCCTTGGCAGAAATTGTGGGTATTTTTTTTTTCAGGGTAGAGACGTATTCCAGCGTCTTTAAGCCACAGAGATCTGTCATTACACGCATAAACCCGTGGTTGAGGGATTCATACACGCAGGAAATACAAGTGGTTCTTAAGCACACGTTTGTTGGCCACCCTTGTAACCCCTATTAGTACCCCTTCGAGTGGTAGCGCATCAAACAGCACCTGTGTACGGACCAGCCTAGATTTCCTGAAGCCCTCTGTAGATAAACCTATCGGCCGCCGGACTGCTATAGTGTCACCAAGAACAGCACTCGGGAAGATACTCTCTAGTACCTGGGTAGTCGGGTAGTATGGATAACGGTACGGTCTATCCTCCTTAGTTAGTTCCCTGAGATGTTGGGCCGAGTACTACTGTTGGACCCCGCATGTATATCAGAGAGCTATAGCACAGGGCAAACCCTTGTCTGTAGAACCCTTGAATACCTAACCCTTGGGGAACATAAACAGCAATATAAACAAATTAAACCGGCGAGATCTAT
>ML777005.1:3550560-3560951 GCA_009831015.1 Picea engelmannii | reverse complement strand
ATTGGAGGTTTCCCCCTCGAAGAGGCCTGTGAACATTGCTATCTGATTCAAAGTGCTATTTTTGTTGCTATTTCGTATATCATTTCTGTGTATTGTGAAGATTATGCTGGATATTTTACTGTTATTCTGTCATTTCTAGCATTCCATTTATGTTCTGCATATTTTATATATCTGGTATCTTGCAGTCTGCAAGTCCAAAATTATGGAATGGATAAGTAACAAAAAATGTCAGGTGAACAATGGAGAGTGGAAGTGTATCATGTAGGTCCGCAAGTCCGCAAGTCTAAAAGTTTGAAAATCCGAGACATAAAATAATTCTAAGTGATGAGTGGAATTATTCTTAGGTGAATGGAGGAGAATACAAGTGTGACATTCTGCGGGTCTGAAGGTCCGAAAACATGAAAATGGTTAAGTATAGTAACCAATAAAGGGAAAAGGAGGGGATAAAAAAAAATAGGAAAAGGGATAAACTAAAAGGGGGGAATAAAGGGTGCTAAAATAGGTGGGAAAATAGAATAAGGGAGGGGGAATAGAAAATAACAAAAGGGGTTCAACAGGTTGCAATACAACAATGATGATTCACCTTTTCTCCAAGTAGGATCTTATGATGCAACCCCAGCATATCATAAGGCTGATCCAGATACTTCAAGAAACGATATCCTTGTTTTTTATGTATAATATCACACCCCAAGCCTTGAGATGGAATCATACGAGATTTTAAAAATACCTCAAGGTTGCTCGACAAAGATATCAATGAAAATTGGGGTGTAAATTCAAATCTTGGAAAACAAAATGCTTCCAACTTAGGGCTTGTTGCCCCTCTATATGTGGCTGGAAATTCTTACAACAAACCACAAATTGAAAACACTTTTTCTCCATAGATATTTCAGCACCAAAAATATATTTTTCATCTTGACTTTCAATGAAAAATCTAGGAGAATATGAGGAAAGACATAGCTGGAAATTCCTGCTATGAAATATTGCAAACCTCGTGCAATTTAAAGTCACAAAAGGGTGTCTTTTTATTGATTTCTTATGCACAAATTCTTCAAATTTTAGAGGAAATTATAACTGAAAATTTTCTGCATTTTCACCTTTGAAATCACACCCTTTTGACTGCAAAAACGATGCCCTATCTATGAGAAAATGTGGCTGAAACTTTTCTGAATATTGACTATTGTACACATACTCCATAGAATAATATAGAAAACCATCATCCTTTATCAAACATTGATGTTAATTGCCTAAATAAATTAGACATTTTCATTATCAACAACATGTTTTCCAATCTGAAAATTTTATGAAAATTTTCTGAGCTATCCATAAGAAAACATCACTAGAAATTAATCATGTAATACTCTAAAAATGCATTTGCTAAAAATTATTGTTCCAAAGGAAAACAAATTGGAAATATTGACTCTAAAATCATCATCAGTATCATAAATAGGATCCCCATCAAAATGAAAACAACTTCTATCCCATTTATGTATTTCAATATGTATAAGGTCATCAATATTTTCAATCTCATGGTCATCAAGTTATTCATCAAATGGGAAATTGACCAAATTCAAAGGTTTCTCTAAAAAATCTTCATTTTCCAAATCATCAAAGAATGCATTATAAAACTCAAAAAAGTGTAAAGGAGTAAAACTTATCACATCCTTGTCTTTGTGTGGAGGAGAGACTGAAACTTGGATGCTCTCAACATCTAGATCTTCATCAAAGTCCTCTTATTCAATGATCAACTCATGAGGTTGCTCTTATTCTTCTTCATTTACTTGATGACTTTTTTCATCAATATCTTCTCCATGCTCTTGCTCTTTAATGGAGTCTTTAGGTGCTTGATATTCAAAGTCTTCATCAAAATATTCACGCATGGGATCAATAGGTGAATCTTTATCTAACATGGAGATATGATGAAGATCTTCATCAACAAGATCATGATCTTTAATGCGATATTCATCAATGTGCTTCTTTTGTACTTGATATTTGATTGGATCAACAAGAGATTGCTCTTGATCTTTAATGGATTCTTGAGGTGGTTAATTATCTAGCACTGGAACATCAAAAATCTCTCCATCAATATGCTATTGATGTGATTGATTCTTTGTAGGATCATGGGATGCTTATTCATACTCATGTAGGGCTGCAGAAAGATATTCAAGAATCCCTTCATAGTATTGAGAGAGAGGACCCCAACATTTGAGTAAAACTTGGATCAAACCTACAAAAGAATTTATATTCCTTGGCCCACTACAATACTTGACCCATCTCCATTGATCTTATTCCAGAGAAAATACAAATAGTCTTATTAAAGTATTCTCATGTCTTTCATTGAGATTTGAAACAAAGTTCATGAATGTTGTGATATTTTTGATAGAAAAAAGAGAATCACCATCAAACTTTGGAATATTCTTCCCCCATTTTGGAGGGATATTATTTGGATATCACGGAATTCTCTTGATATTCAAAGGAGAATAAAGTTCATGAAATTCCCATGGTTCCATAATTACTTCATTTGAAAATATGCAACTTTATACAAAATCTGAAAATAGGATGACACTTATACCAAACATGTGTGGAGTCACCAAGATGAATCTCAATTGTCTTCACAATGATTCTTGTTTCACCTCACAAGCATATGGGTCTTCAGAATTTGCAAGGAACAAAGGCTCAATCCTCTAATGGAGTATCCAGATGAGTAAAATTAAGTTAGGATTTGGTTTATACTCATCAAAAGGGTTGAAGAATAAACTTTGGATAATGAAAGCAAAAGGCTCAATTCTCCCCGAAAATGGTGTCAAAATGTTATCACTCAATCTTGCACCTTAGTGTAAATATTTCAAAAAGGTACAAAGATGAATGGAACATGGAACATGGAAAGATGGGATTAAGTCGAAGGTCACCTATATAACTACCCAATTTACCACCAATGAGATATAATAAACAATTATGGATTAGGTGGTTACTCAAGGTAAATTTCATATTTGAGTTTAATGTGCTTTTAGGGTTGTTTAGAGGGTTTATCAAGTTAATATCAATGCAAAACTATCCCCAAACAATTCAAATATAAAAATTACTAATGGCTATCATAAAACTTGCAATAAAGATGAAAAATTATAGTTGTAAACAAGTTACAACAACAGTAGATTTCAGCACTTTGAATAGGTTATAAACAAGTAGAAATTGGGGATAAAAAAATGAATAAAAATAAGGTTTATACAACTAATTCTGAAAATTAAAAGGGGTATAATAGCTAAATAAAGTAAGACACCTAGCCCTAGTTATTCAGCAATAAAAATTAGCAAGGCCATTTGTGGTTGTAAAATTATTTTTAGGTCAATAACATGCATAAAAACTAAGATGTCTAGGACTTATTATAGATTAAACCCTATGTAAGTTGTTATAAAATCCTAGATTTACCCTAAAACATAAATAAAAAGTGAAATTTTAAATTTTGGACTAATCGGATTGAAGAAGACATGCCTACTATTTTTTGCAAGGCATATGGGGTCAACTAAGAAATATCTTGAGAAAGTGTAAGTAGAACTAGGGTGATATTTAGAGTCGTCCACTACAAACCATAGAAAAGCTACCTAGTTCCTTACAAGTTCCAGTATATTTTAAGGGAACATACTCCACTAATAATATTCCAAAAGTTATGAGTAAGTGAATTGTTCAAGAAAGACACAAAGAGAGTGCACCACCATTGTTGTAACCTAGGTATACACCCTTGTCCCTCCTCTCTAATTTCCCTATGCCTTCTTCAAATTTTTCCTCTTCTGGTTGGTGAAGTTGGTTTCCCATTACTAAGTGACTTTGTTTTTATCATTTCTTTCTTGATTGAGTCTTCGTGAATTTTGTTTCTATTTTTATTGAAGGATAATTACATGTCATGATTTTATTCAGAATATGTGTCATCATGTTTTCCATTCATTGATCTCACAGCAGTTCAACCAAGTCCTTTGTTTGCACAGGAAACATCGAAAAGAAGAACGCAGCAATTCAAAAGAAATCAATTTCAAGCTTAGAAGTTAAGCCAAATAGTCAAGTCAAATCTTCAATGGTGGAGATCCAACAATCGACGCAGATCATTGACTCTCGTTCATTCGGATTCTCAAACTCACACGGGGTTTAACAGGATTGACTTCGCGACTTCGGTGTTCGAGCATCCAAACTTTCCCTTGGTTCAAATCTTCCAAAGTACCGGAGCCCCGAAGTGTTGGAGTGGGCCCTCACTGCCACGTCACTTCACAAGTTCATTTATCTTAGAGGTTTTGGTCCAAAGCAAGAAAAGAGAAAAGTGTCGAAGCATTGAAGTTCTGAAGACACATGCCACTCATCAATCATGACATGTGGCACTCATTTTAGGTCATTTGGTTGCGTCATTCATCCATTTCCAAGTGACACATGTCACTCTCTTCTTATGACATGTCAACCGAAGTAACATCGTGTGGAAACGTCATTGTTTTCCACGTCATCTTTGGTATATCTTACTTTGGGAGATTTCTATCAAGAACAGGTGCAGTCCCCTAATTCCCAAAGTTTCGAACTCCCAAAATCATTTAATTATTAAATTATTAATCTCGGTTTAATTAGTCTAATATAAGCACAGATAATTGACTTCGCGATATTAGCACTCTGGGAGACTTAGATGCAGAGAAAACCCATTTTTTTGGAGCTTCAAAGTGTCTAAGTGTCGAAGACATGTGGCACTCATCAATCATGACACATGGTTCTCATCTCGGGTCCTTCGATTGTGCCATCCATGCATTTCCAGCTGACACAGGTCACTCATCTTTATTGACATGTCACCTTTGGCATGTACTACTTTGGGAGATTTCCATGCTTCATAACCCAAAACTCTCGAAACATGAAGTGCCAAAGGGTCAAAGTCCCAAACTCCTGAAGTATTTAATGGTAAAATAGTCTTAATCCCGGATCAATTAGCAATAATCATGAGTTAATGACTTCATAATAAAGTCATTTCGAGAGATTTTCATGCTTCACAATCCAAAAATCTTGAACGTCGAAGTGTCAAAGTGTCGAAGCACGCGACACTCATCTATCGGGACTTGTGGTGCTCATCCATGGATACACATGGATTTATCTAGCGATGACATGTGGCAATCATTTCTGGTCATTTGGGTCCCATCATCCACTCATTTTTAGTGACACATGTCACTCGCCTTATGTGACACATCAACAGTTGTGACATCATATGACATCAGGCCACCACATCACTTCGCAGCACTATCACTTCAGGATATTTTCATGCTTTGCACTCTGAATACCCTGAGCGTAGAAGTTTCAAAGTGGATCACCCACATTTATTTCATATTTGAAATTTTTAAAAGGGGGCACCAAACCAGGAGTGGGGGAACTACACGTCTAGACTCTAGAAAATCACAACATGACTTGCTTTTGTCCTCAAAAAGACAAGTGGGGGAAAGACACAACCACACTTCAAGTTGTCTCCAATGGCCTCCAACAATGTGTGTGGATGCCATGATCGATATAGAATTCATTTATGTCACTCTTGGTCATTTGTTTCAAATCTCAGTTTGCTCCAGTGCATGCATCAATCCAGTTTCATTACTAGTAGAGGTTTTCAATTGTTTAGTTCAAGATTTTTTTAGTTTAAAGGCATAATAAGTGGTCTTTTATGTGTGATAAGAACCACTCCTTTTTGTTAAGTCAAGTTCGGAGTATTCATTAACATACTCCAGCAGTATGTTTTATTTAAGTTAATAAGTTGTTTTACAACCGAGGTGTAGTGCCTCAGTTCCACACTGGTCGAGGGCCTCTGCATTTCTGATAAATATGAATTTTCTATATGTTTTGAGGGGGGGGGGGGAGTTTTTTGGGGAAAAGAGATCAATACAAAAAATGTTTGGACCCATTTTGCGTGTGGACTAAATCTCTCTACCTAGTGAAGATATTATTGATGATAGTGTGTTTGTGTCCAAATTTGTATGTGTTTCTTATATTGAATGCAGTTTTGATTTGTGCGAAGTACATTTCTTTTCCTTCAAATATTGTATAACTTGTCTTTATTAATGTGCAATCTGTGATAACATATATGCTTTGATGAATATTTGTTTTTATTTCAACCTATAGGAGTAATTGTGTTTTCGATACATGTTTAATGTCTTGAAATGATATTTTAAGTATTGAACTTCTTGCAGTAGATTATTCATTGAATGGTTTGTTGTTTCCCTTTGTTTTTGCCTCTATTATTTCACTTGTCTGTCATTAGTGTGCCACCAGCCAAGGAGGACCCTCATCCTTATCATTTTCCGACCCAACCATGCTCTTGTCTTGGTAAAACCAACCCTCTAACTAACCAACAAAAATTAATAAACCAACCATTGTAAACTTGAGGTGGCCTAGCTCTTCCCTTTAGCAATCAAGTGAAAACTTTAGGACCAACATATTATGGTGTCATTGTCGGTTAACAGAGTAACAAGATATATCTCCCTGGGAGAACGACAATGATAAGATCTAATCTTTGATTGTGAACAAAGACCAGACACATTCAAACTGCATATCATTCACCTGGAAACTCCATGGTTAAAGGATCCAACGAATACTCCACAATTTTAAGAAGTCATATTTTAAGATGGAAGCCATCTTGGCTCAAAGTTTTACTCCTTTTAATTTCTTTTTTATTCCTAGTTTTCCAAATATTGTTCCTACTATAGATGAGTGGGGTGATTACTTGCACAGATTTAGAGAAAATAAATATGATAACCCTGCAAATTATTTGCTTGAATTCCATGAATTCATGCATCAGTTGGGTATACATCATGAGGATGTATTAATGAAGATGTTCATGTACTCTTTAGAGGGAGATGCTCATGAATGGTACTGATCCTTGCCTCCTGCTAGCATATATTCCCTGAAACAGTTCCATGCAACATTTAGTGATCATTGTAAAAGGTTTTTTTCCAGTTGATTTACTTTGGGAAATTTGTTGTGAAGAATTTGAATCTTATATTCAACAGTCCATTATTAGTTCTTCTAGCAGTATAGATGAAGGGGATGATAATCTTAAGGAAGAGAAAGAAGATTCATTATCAGTTGTATCTTCTTCCAATTCAGTTATACAACATGACAACTTTCAACATTCTTTTAAAACTGAAAATGATGATGATAAGGCAATAAATGTTGATATTAAATCTTTATTTAGTCTATATTTCCAAGAGAATGTTTTCCAGCTTTGTGTTTGTGATGCAGCTAACTATAGTCATGGTTGTGATCAATTTGTTGATCAAATTTTTCATGAATATTTAGCATGTGGTTGTAATATATTTGAAGTTGAACAAACTCCATTTACTATTTATGAAGAGGATATACCAAATTAACATTTCAAATCTTCTTTTATAGTAGATATGGATCAACATCCCCAGAAATCGTTAAGCAAAAAGAAATCTATAAGTCTGAAAATAACCTTCTGGAACAAGAACAAGAAAAAATGAGCCTTGTAGAAGACATACTCTCTCATTTCAAACAGCCATATGAGCAGTATAAAGAGTGTTTTGTTTCCCTTAATGGTTGTGAATGACATGACTTTCATGAGGTGTTTCAATGAGGAGAGGAGAATCCCATTCTTGTTCATACAATAGATTTCAAACAATAGAGACTCGGTCTTCTAGATCAACTGAAGTATCCTCATGTTTTGGATGATCCCATGTCTGATTGGATGGATTCAGTCTCAACAGGGGTCTCTAATATTGTAGTTGTTGGTATGATGCACACAGTGTGTGGAAATAAGTGTGTACTACCATTATATTTTTTGTTGTTTATGTTGTTGTCTTTTCATGTTTTCAGTAGTGTACATGCATACATGCCAAGAACCTCATTGCGAGATTGTTTATTTTGGAAATTTGTTTATACTTGAGTATTCAATTTCAATTGGTTATATTAGGTAGTAGGAGAATAAGCTTGTAATCCGAGCATTTAATTTTTAGTTTGTAGATTGGTTTTCAGTGTGTTGATTTTCAGTATCTTGTTTGAATAAGAGACTCCATAGCCCAACAAAGTCACTGGGGTTTAGCTGGAGTTTCAAGTTTCAATAAAGACTCCATAGCCCAACAAAGGTATTGGGGTTAGCTTTTGCGATAATTTTCAGAGATGCGTGGTTGAGAGACAGTGGCAGAGATACATGGATGGCAGTCAAAATAGAGGTAAGAAAAGGGAGGTGGGAGAAAGTTATTAAATTCAAATGCATTGATTTATTGTCCTTAGCACCTCACAGGGAAGTTCTATCTCCAGTTGGATCCAATGTTGTAACCTAGGTCTTCACCCCTACCCCTCCTCTCTCATTTCCCTATGCCTTCATCAAAAAAAAGTTCTTTTGGTTGGTCAATTCGATTTCCCATTACTAAGTGACTTGGTTTTTATCATTTCTTTCTTGTTTGAATCTTCATGCATTTTTTTTCTATTTTTCTTGAAGGATAATTACATGTCATGATTTGGTTCGGAATGATTGTCATCATTTTTTCCATTGATTGAGCTCACAGCGGGTCGACCAAGTCATTTTTTTTCATAGGAAACATCCAAAAGAAGAACACAGCAATTCAAAAGCAGTCAATTTAGATATTAGAATTTAAGCCAAACAATCAGGTCAAATATTCAATGGTGGAGATCCAAAATTTGGCGCAGATCGACATCTCTTGCTCATTCGAAGACTCAAACTCATGTGGGGTTTAATAAGATTGAATCCGTAAATTTGACATTCAAGCATCCGAATTTCCCCTTGGTTCAAACCTTTTGAAGTATCGGAGCCCCAAAGTGTCGGAGTGGACCCTCACTACCATGTCACTTCACAATTTCGTTCATCTGGGAGGTTTTGGTCCAGAGAAAGAAAAGATCAAAGTGTCGAAGTATTAAAGTTTCGAAGACACATGGAAATCATCAGTCATGACATGTGGCACTCATTTTAGGTCATTTGGTTGTGTTATTCACCCATTTTGAGGTGACACATGTCACTCTCTTCTTATGACACGTCAGCGGAATTAACATCCCGTGGACACTTCGTTGTTTGCCACATTAGCTTGGGTAGATATTAATTCAGTATATTTCTATCAAGAACATGCACAGTCCCCTAAGTCTTGAAGTTTCGAACTCCCAAAATCCTTTAATGATTAAAGTATTAACCTATGGTTAATTAGTATAATATAAGAATGGATTAGTGACTTCACGAGATTAGCACTCTGGGAGACTTAGATGCAGAGAAAACCCAGTTTTTTAGAGCTATGAAGTGACGAAGTGTCGAAGACATGTGGCACTCATCAATCATGAAACGTGGTGCTCATCTTAGGTCCTTTGATTGCGTCATCCATGCATTTCTAGCTGACACATGTCACTCTTCTTTATTGACATGTTACATTGAGCCCATACTACTTCAAGAGATTTTCAATATTCACAACCTAAAACTCCTGAAGCCCAAAGTGCCAAAGGGTTGGCATCCTGAAATCTCAAAGTATTTAATGGTAAAAAAGTCTTAATCTCGGATCATTTAGCAATAATCATGAGTTAATGAATTTGGGATATTTTCATGCTTCGCAATCCAAAACTCCTGAATGTCGAAGTGTCGAAGTGTCGAAGCACGCGCCACTCATCCGTCAGGACTTGTGGTGCTCATCCATGGAGACACATGTATTTATTTGGCCATGACACATGGCACTCATTTTTGGTCATTTGGGTCCCATCATCCTCTCATTTTTTAGTGACACGTGTCACTCACCTTATGTGACACATAAATAGTCGTGACATCATATGACATCAGGCCACCACGTCACTTCACAGCATTGTCACTTCAGAGATTTTCATGCTCTATAATCTGAAGCCCCCGAACGCCAAAGTTCTAAAGTATCTCACCCACATTTATTACATATTTGAAATGTTTAAAAGGGGGCGCCAAACCAGGAACGAGGGAACTACATATTCAAACTCTAGAAAAGCGCAACATGACTTGCTTATGTCCTAAAAAATACAAGTGGGGGAAATACATGGCCACACTTCCAGTTGTCTCTAGTGGCCTCCAACAGTGCGTGTGCATTCCATGATCGATACAGAATTCAGTTATGTCACTCTTGGTCATTTATGTCCAATCTTAGTTCTCTCTAGTGCATGCATCAGTCTAGTTTCATTGCTAGTAGAGGTTTTCAATTGTTTAGTTCAAGAATTTTTTAGTTTAAAGGTAAAGGCATAATAAGTGATCCTTTATGTGTGATAAGAACCAATGTTTTTTTTTAAGTCAAGTTTGGAGTATTCATTAACATACTCCAGCAGTTTATTTTAGTTAATTTAATAGGTTGTTTTACAGCTAAGGTGTAGATCTAAGCCTCAGTTCCACACTGGTCGAGGGCCTCTGCATTTATGAT
>ML777005.1:3528764-3545516 GCA_009831015.1 Picea engelmannii | reverse complement strand
CAATATCATCCTCACCAAACCCTATGGTTTCCCATGGGGGAATAAAGGAGAGACTATGGGGTAGGAGATCCATTTAAATTTTTTCTTGAGGAAGCCCTCGTGTGACAGAGGAACGAGATGATGGATAATTTTGTGCAAATCCTTCGACGACTACCAATAGGTGATGCATATTCCTCAGGCAGAGGCACCGCCCCCTTCAAGGTACAGATCAATTTTGATATTCCTATATTTGAAGTTCAAATAGATGTGGATGTTGTAGACAAATGGTTAAACCTTCCAGAATGGTATTTTTATGTCCATAACTTTTCCAATAGAGAAAATATTACATTTGTGCTCGTTAAGGTTGTCCCCCATGTCAAATATTGGTGGGAGACTTTCTGTGAGAAAAAGGAAACAAAAGATTATGTATTGTTTGTAGTCACACCCACTTGGGTTTCTTTCAAGGATGTTATTAAGGAACAATACTACCATGTTGGAAGTTATGAAAAATTATGTACAAGATGAACCACACTGCAGAAAGAAAGGGACCAAACAGTGCCAAAGTTCATCAATGTATTCCATACCTTGTGCACCAAGTTGGGTATCAAATACTATGAGTGACATCTAGTGCTCAAGTACTATGGTGGTATCCATAGATACATCCATAAAAAAATGGATTTTCTATACATTTTTTCCTTGGGAGTGGCCTATCGAAATGATATCAAAATCGAGTAGAAGCTTAAACAAAAGACGTGGTAGTTCGGGCCTGTGAACCCCTCACAGCAGAAGCATGGTAAAGGAAGCCCCAACCCATAGAAAAAAGGAAAGAGATAGGATAAATAGCCTTAGGAAAACCAGTCTAAGCCACAAAAAAAGAAGGACAATGGGAAAATAAAGAAAGACACTGGGAAGTGGTGTGAGTTCCATAAGAGCCCCTGGCATAACATTGTTGAATTGTACTAAAAGAAGTCATTGGTGGATGAGGTGAAAGCCTGTGAATCATATGTAGGTTCCAAATTTGAGTCCAAACCAAAAAATGGAGATAGATCATTGACGCAGAACCTAGTGCCATCATCGCTACCACCAATATACAGCCCAATGAACCTAATGAACCAAAGGAAGGTGAGAACCTCTTTCATTTATAGATGTGGGTGAAGGGTACTATGTTGCACTTCATCATTGATAGTCGTAGCCAGAAGAACCTCATATCAATAGAGGTCATCAAGTTATCGTCTCTGCCGACAACACCACACCCACATTTGTACACCATCAAATGGCTCCACCAAGGGAGCGATCTCCACATCATCCAATAGGGTCTCCTTCCCTATGGCATCAATCCCTTCAAAGATGAGGTATTGTGTGATGTCTCCCTCCTTCAATGTTGTGATGTTATTTTTGGCCAACCTTATTTATGAAAACATTATGTTGTATATTAGTTTAAGCCTCATAGTTTTATTATTACTTTGGACAGCAAATTGTACAGGATACCTGAGGTAGTCCCACCTACTTCCATTTCCTTGATCTCTGTCAAGAAATGAAAGAAAGACATCTCTCATAATGGGAATTTTTTATTCTTCATGATTCATGCTCAAAGTGAATAGAAGGTTGCATCCACACCCATGGCCTTCGCAATAGGTCTCTCCATGTAGCATAAGCAAGTGGATAAGGTCATGGAAGAATACAAAGACATATTCTCCTCACCCACTAGGGTACATCTACATTGTCAGGTCAAGAATTCAATTGATATGACCCCCGATGCATCGCTACCCAATGAGACAGTCTATCGCCACTCTCTATCAGAAAATGAGGAAATCAAGTGCCAAATCCAAGAGAGGATCGAAAAGGGGCACATCCAACCAAGCTCTTCACCTTGTGGAAGCATAATCGTGCTTGTATAGAATAAAGATAAGACATGGTGACTCTGCATTGATTATTAGGCCCTACATAAAATCATATTCAGGAACCAGTACCTAATTCCCCAAATTGACGATCTCCTTGACCATCTTAAGGGGGAAAAATACTTCAGTAATATTGATCTGAAGTCCAGCTACCACTAGGTCCCAATAGAGCAGACCGATGTATGGAATATTACCTTCAAGTCCAAAGAAGGTATTTTTGAATGGATGCTTATTCCCTTTTGCTTGACAAATTCCCTAAAAAAATTCATGAGGATGATGGACGATATTTTGCGAACTTTCACCAATTATTTTGTGGTGGTGTATTTGGATAACATCCTCGTATTTAGCAAGAGTTGGGAGAAACACTTGCAGTATATTCAACATGTTCTACACACTCTGTAGTAACACAAGCTATATACAAATTTGGAAAAATTATCCTTCAGAATGAACAAGGTCTAGTACCTAGGATAAATTGTTGATGAGCATGGGGTGCATGTTGAGCCAGCCAAGATCTAGGTCATTCATGACTGGCCAGCACCGACCACACTCACTAAGCTTTGAAGATTCTTAGGCCTTGCCAATTTCTATCGTAGGTTCATGTTGGGATTCTCCCACATTGCATGGGCCCTTTCCAAGTGACTAGGGGTGGTGGAAAAGAAAATTTCATGTGGGACCAGTCGCAATAGAAGTGTTCGATTATTTGAAGTAGTGCTTTTGCTCAACCCCGGTGCTCTCATTACTGGACCTACAACAACATTTTGAGATTGAGACAGATGCTTCAGAATATGTTGTGGATGTAGTTCTCACTCATCATGGACATCCCATGGCCTATCATAGTGAGACACTATCATATACCATCCATAAGTACCCCACTTTAGACAAATAAATGTACTCCATTGTGCAAGCCTACCACCATTGGAGGCATTACATTCTCAGGAAGGAGATAGTCATCCACACTGATCATAAGCCTCTACAATTCATGTATACACGAGGAAAATTGAAAAATTACCACCATCATAAGTGGTCCACATACTTGCAGCAAATCCATCTCAACATCAAGTATAAGACAAGGAGCACCAACCGCGTCAATGAATTCCTCAATCAACCTCTAGTTGCATCATTAACCATGGTGCTACACTCATACGGGCTTGAGACCTCTCGATGGCCCCAACTCTACAAGAGAGATCCCAACTTTGACACTAACTACCATATGTTGGGAACAAACACAGTTGTCACTTATTTCCATCTTCAAGACAAGTTGTTGTGCCATCTGGGCCATCTCTACATCCCATCAAGTGACCAAGTGAAGATGATCTGGGAAGTTCACTATGGTCGGGTGGCAAGACACTTTGACGTAGAAAATACAGTGGCAGTGTTGCAACAACATTTCTATTGGCTAAAACTTCGATAAGATGTCAGCAAGTATACCAGGTCCTGCATGGCATGCGCCATTTTGAAACTGATCATTAAGAAGCAAGGAATGTACACCCCTTTGCATACTCCCAATACACCCTAGGAATCCATCTCGATGGACTACATGTTGGGTCTTCCTTCAACCAAGTAGGGAAATGATTGTTTTTTTTTTGTTGTTGATCAATTTTCCAAGATGGTGATTATGGTCACATGTAAGAAGAGAATCATAGTGGATGCCACTGCCAAGCTCTTCTTAGAATGAGTGTGGGTACATTTTGAGATACCAAAAACCATTCGTCTCAAATATGGTTGGACACCAAGCTCACCAAATCCACTTCCTTCCACCCCCAAACGGATGGAAAAACCAAGGGCGTCAATAGTATGATTGTGCATATCTTGTGCATGTACAATTCCAATCATTCATGCACATGGGATGAGAGTCTTCCCTATTTTCATCACAGTTACAATAAATCCATACATAGCTCAACCGGTCACAACCCCTTTCAAGTGGGGTTGGTATTTCAACCATTGGGTCCCATGGATGTTGCACTACCCCTTGCATCCACACAGGAAGAATCATCACATGCTAAAACTGAAGCCAAAAAAGACACCTGGTTGATTGAATGAATCCAGTACATCCACCAACAAGTTCAAGATATTTTTCATAATTCCAATGCCAAGTACAAGAAGCTCCATTATCAACACCGGGTGCCGAAAAATGTTTAGGTGGGAGATAAAGTTTGGTTTCATTTGTAGAAAGATTTCCTTACAAGAACCCGTTGGAATATTTTCCCACTCCACTATGGACCTTACACCTTAACCAAGGTTGTGGATGACAATTCTTTTGAGCTCAACATTCCCCCCTTCCTTGGCTTGCACCCAATGTTTAATGTGGACCTCCTTCGACCATAATTTCCACCATTATTGGACACCTCAAATATAGTATAATAGTTGACACTGATAGATATAAACCTTGACTTCATGGAACAAGCATCCACTGATCATATCATGGACACAGAGGTCAAGGGTACTCACCAACAAAATCTTCATCTTTATTGTGTTGTCAAAGAGGGACAGTTCCTGCACTGAGGTCCAAAATCAACATAAATTTCCTCATCTGATGGGGGAACTCAATGCAATGGAAAAAATTTATTCATAAGGGGGGAAGATTGATCCAGGTGGTTATTGGTGGCTACCCACCTCTTCCAACTAGATCACATGCAATTTTTATCTTGGCATTTTTTTCTAGCTTTTCAGGTCCCAAAATTTTGGGGCAGTTTGAAGGCCTTAAAAAACATTTTTTGGGCTTGCCACAGTCACAATATAGGCTAAATAATATTTCTATGGCAACATGTTTATTCCTTGGATATACATTTCCAACGAGGTATCGTGCACCTAAAACGGAGATCGTATGCAAAAGATACGACCCGGGAAGTTGATGTACCAACTTACCCCATCGGTGGCCACATAATTTTTGGTGCTTCATCCCCTAGGGTTAGGTTTTTATATGTATTAATATAGGTGTATATCGGTGTCTACCCACCTATTCCAACTAGCTCAAAATAGTCTTCTAGCAACTTACTTTTTAGCATTTTTTCAGTTCCTAAATGTTCAGGGCCATTTTGAGGGCCTAAATGAAGTTTTTTCAAGATCGATCACCTCAATGATTTTCAAAGGCTATAATTCAGCCCCAAAAATGAATATCCTCAATTATACCTTTCCAATGAGCTATCATGCACCCCAAACAGAGATTGTATGCCAAAGTTACGCCCTTGGGAAGTGGATACACCAAACTACCCAAAACGTGGTCCACAAAATTATTGTCTTTTCATCTTCCAGGGTTAGGGTTCTGGATTTTATTTATCTTAAAAAGGCCTTCAGAGCCTCATTGTAGTCATATTCTTGTGAATTTGAGTAGCCATCACATCTCTTATTAGAGATAAGCTACCACCATTCTAGCGAGTCTTTCACTCTTTATTTCTATAGTTTTGTACATTTTGCTCATTAATAGAAATTGTGTATTACTATATCTCTGTGTTTATGGTTGCATCTATGATATATTTATGTTATATTATTGGATATCTGAGATATCTTTATACATTTATTTATTATATCTCTGCTTTCATTTCATGCCAAAGATAATATGGATCAGTGGTATCAGAGCAGGCTTCTCTTGATCTTTTTTCAATGCATGTCCTCGACGAGGTCCGAGTATATAAAGTTCAGTCTTGAGCTTGTCTCTCTTGAAGAAAATCGCTTTCGTACACCCAAGAAATTATCCATGGTGGAAGAAAATAAAAATGATGGAACAAAATATTCTATTAGTATGTTGCTTGAGCAAGGTCTCACGCAACAAAGGGACAAAACGATGGAGAATTTTTCCCACATCCTTCAACACCTGTCGATCACAGCAGGAACATATTCATCAAGCAACCATTTTAGAAGAACCTCTCATTTCAAGTTACAATTCAATTTTTGTATTCTCGTATTTGAAGGTCAAATAGATGCGAATTCCCTAGAAAAATGGTTATACTAGAAGGTTATTTTTATGTTTAAAAAAATTTTGAGAAGGAAAATATCACCTTCACACTCCTTAAGGCTCTCCCCCATGTCAAACATTGGTGGGAAAATTACTATGATCAAATTTCCACAGAGGAGTCTAGAATATATGTGTTAAGAACCTAAATAGATCTACAAATATAATCACCGCAAATACTGAATACACAATAGATCCACAAATAAAGATAGAAGAAACCACATTTGTTATTTCAAACCCTTGAGGTAGGGAAACACCATACAATGGATCCTCTTATGGAAGGGATCCTCTCCTGTTCACTTTCCTCTTTGAGGGGGCTTCCTCCTAATGAGCTCCAGCTCCAAACACAATATTTCTCTTCATGTCTCATTACATTGCGTGAACCCCTTTATATAGTGCTACCATCACCTAAGAACATTCTAGAGGAGGAATCTTCTAGAAATAGAACCTTCTAAGAAGTCCTCTTACATTTATTATATCTAACTACCCATTTATTTTATCTAACTACCATAGTGGGCCTTATTTAATAATATAGTGCACCGAGTCCACCTTACATTGACTGGCCTCCACTATTATCACTATGGGCCCTCTAGACCCCCCCACTACCTCTCTAGCTACCTTACATTCCATCCCCCTTATGAAAGCGTTGTCCTCAACGCTTGATGTACAACCATATACCAAGGTCCCATGGATAAGTGTGGGCCTTAGTGCTGAAGTAGACTAGAGAACCAGGGTCCCATTGAGAAATGGAAGCCACCGTGTTGAAGTAGTCCAACCACCATTGTAAACTAGGGTCCCATGTCAAATTTCTCCTGTGAACCCTACATGGAAGATATCGGCACCCAATAACCAACTGAAAATGATGCTCCCAATACTGACATCTATCATGTGGCTCCAAATAATAATATCCATCTACATAGTGGGAAATGAGAAAATATGAATCTGGAAGGAACAATACCATTGTATAATATGTAGGTTGGACATTGGTAACTAGCTCCTGATGTGGGACATTGATGTTCTCTACACAAGGTGGAGTAGAGCCATCAAATAAAATATGGAAGTGGTTGTCATCCCAGAAATGACAACTGTCCATATACCAATCACCGCAATCGGCCTCAAAATCATACCAAGCATATATTTCTTGATTATATTCATCCATGTGGTCCTCCATAAGAAATATTTGTTGCATGTTATCCAATGAATCTTGAATACTACGAAAACTATCATTGAGGCCATCTACAAAGCCATCAAATCTGTCAAACAATTGGGCTTTGAATGCTTCAGTAATATGTAGAATTTATTTGAGGGTTTGAGAAGAAATATCCATATGAGAACCCTATGAACTCTTCGGTCCCACAGCCATCACAAAAAAACCCAAAAAATAGAATAACAAGTTACGGCAAAAAATTGCGGCTTTTTTCTAGAAAAACCCTAAAAAACTGTTGAATTTAAAATGCCCATAACTTCACTTCTGGGACTTTGTTTCAGTTGATTGTTTTTTTTGAAATAGGGTGAAATTGTGAGAGGAACTCAGATCTGTAATTTTTTTGGGCAAATTTGGACTCTAGCTGCTACATAAATAAAAAACAAATTGCACCACAGTCCACGGAAAAAACCCTGAAAATTTGCAGATTTTAAAACTTCAATATCTTGACTTCCCAGACTTCGTTTTAGGCGATTTTTTTTTCAACTTGGGTGTTTTTCTAAGAGAAACTCATATATACAACCTGTGTTTTTCAAATTTGTCACAGAAATATACCAAAAATTTATGAAATGTAGCGGCCCTCTTTTTTCTTATCCAAAAAAAAAAACTGCAAAAATAAAAAATATTTTCCCACAATGTCTGCCAAGGAAAGTGATTTGATACCACTTGTTAAAAACCCGAATAGATATACAATATAATCACCAAAAATATTGAATACACAATAGATCCACAAAACAAGATAGAAGAAACCACACTATATTATTACCAAACCCTTGAGGTAGGGCAACATCGTACAATGGATCCTATTATGTAAGGGATCCTCTCCTATTCACTTGCCTCTTCAAGGGGGCATCCTCCTATTGAGCTACTACTCCAAACACAATAATTTTCTCCTCATGTCCCATTACATTTCTTGAACCTTTTTATATAGTGCTACCATCACCTAAGAACATTCTAGAGGAGGAACTTCTAGAAGTAGAACCTTCTAAGAAGTACTCTTACATTTATTATATCTAACTACCCATTTATTATATATAACTACCATAGTGGGCCTTATTTAATAATATAGTGGACCTAGTCCACCTTACATTGAATGGCCTCAACTATTATCACTATGGGCCCTCTGGGCCCCCCAACTACCTCTCTAGCTACCTTACAATATGTGGCCAATCCCACTTGAGATTTTTTTATGGATGCAGTCAAGGAACAATATTACCCTGTTGGTAACTATGATGACCAATACATGAGATAGACCAAGCTGCTTCAAGAGAGGCCAAGTCGTGACGAAGTTCACCAATACCTTCCATACTGTGCACACCAAGATGGGTATCAAATATTCTAAGTGGCATTTGGTTCTGAAATATTGGGGAGCAGAAGATTCTATTAAGTTGTTTCTTGAGCAACCTCTTACGTGACAGAGGGATGGAATGATGAAGAATTTTTCCCACATCATTCAACGTCTTTTAATAACAATAGGAATGAATTCATCAAGCGGCCACTTTGGAAGAACCTATCCTTTCAAGGTACAAGTCAATTTTTATATTCCTGTATTTGAAGGTCATATAGATGTGTATGACATAGAAAAATGGTTAAATCTATTAGAAGGTTATCTCTTTGTTCACAATTTTTCCAACGGGGAAAAGATCACCTTTGCACTCCTTAAGGCTCTCCCCCATGTAAAACATTGGTGGGAAACTTACTAGGAGAACATTTCCACATAGGAGTTTGCAATGTATGGGGTTGATCACACTTGGTTTTCTTTTGTGGATGTGACCAAGGAACAATATTACCCTATTGGTAACTATGACGACTAGAACATGAGATGGACCATGTTGTGTCAAGAGAGGGGCCAAGTAGTGTCGGAGTTCACTAATACCTTCCATACCTTTTGCACCAAGCTTTGTATCAAATATTTTGAGCACCATTTGGTTCTGAAATACCGTGGGGCCCTACACAGGTACATCCAAACTGAAATGGAGTTTATGGACATCTTTTCGCTAGGAGTTTCCTATCAAAATGTTATCAAAATCGAGAAAAAAATTAGTCACCATAACAAATGGGAGTTTGGGTCTGCAAATCCAAAACAAATAAAGTATGATAAAGACAGCCCTAACAAATAGCCTCGTGAAAACCAGTGCAAGCCACAGGAAAAGAAGGGTCATGGGAAGATGAATAAGGACACTGGAAAGTGGTGTGATTTTCACAAAAGACCTTGGCACAAAACTGATGAATGTCACTCAAAATAGGCATTGGTGGCTGAGATCAAAGACAAGGAGTCAAACCCTGATTCGGAATCTGATTAAGAAAATAATGGGAAAAGACAGATCATTGATGTAGACCCAACTACCATTGTCGTGACCACAACAATTAAACCAGAAGAACCAGTAGATCCTGAAGAGGGGGATCACCTCTTCCATTCAAAGATGTGGGTGAAGGGGACCTCACTACATTTTAATGTGGACATTGGAATCCAAAATAACCTCATCTCAGTAGAGGTCTTCAAATAATTGGTATTGTCGACAACACCACACCCGCAGCATACAACATCGGGTGGCTTCACCAGGGATGAGATCTTTTTGTTAGATAGTAGTGTCACCTTTCCTATGGCATCAACCCCTTCAAGGATGAGGTATTTTGTGATGTTTACCCTCTTGATTTATGTGATATTCTTTTGGGCCAACAATATATGTGGAAATGTCACGTTGTTTATGAGTCTCGACCCCGTAGTGTCATTGTTACTCTGGGGGGTCAGTTATAAAGGATACCAGAGGTAGTTTCGACTATTGTCCCACTAAAAATGTGTCGCAAGGTAATATAACATACTTCCAAATTAATCCTCTTCACAATCTATTTGAAATATGAACATAAGGACACTGCAACCACTACATCCTTGGCCCAAGACATTTCTATCCAACAGAATCATATTGCAAAAGAGAAAGAAGATATTGTTTATTCACCTACAAGGGTACCTCCACACTGCCCAGTCAATCCAATATACAACATATTGGTTAATTCAACCCCACCATCAACAGGTTCGTGACAGCCTTCCACAAACCAAGCAGCGCAACTTCTCACGCAAGGCAAGCAGCTCACCAAGATTTAGATTTAGCAAATGCTTTCCCCTCTCCCCCGGGAACTCAATGCAATGGAGACCATTTATTCCTAAAGAGGGAGGATTGATCCAGGTGGATAACAATGGCCACCCACCTATTCTAACTGGCTCAAAACAGTCTTATGGTAACTTACTATTTTTAGCAGTTTTTTGGTTCCTTAACATTCAGGTCCATTTTGAGGGCCTAAATGAATTTTTCTGGATAGAGAACCTTAACAATCACCAAAGGCTCTATTTGATCCCCCAAAAATAATTTCCTCAAAGATACCTTTCCAACGAGAAATCATGCACCCCAAATGGAGATCGTATGCCAAAATTACGCCCTCGAGAAGTTGATACACCAAACTACCCAAAACGGGGTCCACAAAATTGTTGGTTTTTCATCTTCCAGGGTTAGGGTTTTGGATTTTATTTATGTTAAAAAGGACTTTAGAGCCTCATTGTAATAATCTTCTTGAGAATGTGAGTATCTATCACATCTCTTCTCAAAGATAATTTGTCACCATTCTAACGATTCTTTCACTCTGTATTTCTACAGTTTTGTATATTTCGCTCATAAATAGAAATTGTGTATTATTGTATATCTTTGTTTATGGTTGCATCTCTGATATATTTTTGTTATTTTATTAGATATCTGAGATATATATATACATTTATTTATTATATCTGTGCTCTCATTTTGTGTCGAAAATAATTCATATCAGTGGTATCAGAGCAGGTTGCTCTAGACCGTTTTTCAATGCATGTCCCCGATGAGGTTTGAGTATAGCAAGTTGGCTCTCAAGAGTATATCTCTTGAGGAAAATCTCTCTCACATGCCCAATAAACCCTTCATGGTGGAAGAAAACAAAAACGACGAAGCAGAAGATTCTATTAATTTGATGTTTGAGCAAGCTATCACATGGTAGAGGGATGAAATGATGGAGAATTTTTCCCACATCCTTCAATGCCTTCCAATAACAACAGGAACATCTTCATCAATCGACCACTTTGGAAGAACCTATCCTTTCAAGGTACAAGTCAATTTTGATATTCACGTATTTTAAGGTCAAGTAGATGTGGATTCCCTAGAAAAATGATTATATATGCTAGAAGGTTATTTCTATGTTCACAATTTTTCCGACAGGGAAAAGATCACCTTCGCATTGTTGGATTACTGAGAGGGGGGTGAATCAGTAATAGAGAAATCTAATCCTTTTTAACCATATAATGAAAGTGTTATATCAATGTACCATTATCATTCAATATTTGCAGAGTAAATAAATAATGAACAAATGAACAATCATACACATACACAATACACCAATGTTTTTACGTGGAAACCCAAAGCGGTAGAAAACCACAATTTTTTTTTTCTTATATGTCTTGAAGAATTACATTCATTGGAAGCACCAACTTCCTTTGTTTTCCAGCTACAACTGGAAGAAGACTCTAACCCCCTAGTTTCTTAGGCTACAACCTGAGGGAATCTCCAACTCCCCAATTCTCTGGATATAACCAGAAGAAGGATACAACCCCCTATGTTCTTCGGCTATAAACGAAAGGTGGCTACAACCACATATCATTTTCCCATCCAACCTCCCTGATGTATAAGTAGAATCATGGAACCCATGTCACACTATCATTGTGAGATATATTGTTGTAAACCTGTACCAATCAACATGTACCAATCAACCTGCACCAAACAACATGTGCCAATAACCTGAACCATGCATTAACCTGTACCTCAACCTATAATCAACCTGTACCATAAACAATTGCATCAACCATGCACCAACCTATACCTAAACCTCAACCAAAATCCCTCATTAATTTCATCATCCAAATCTGATTTGTAACTCTGTAGTAGACCTGGTGTATATAATCACATACCTGCAAACCTTCCTTAATTCTAACAACAAGAGACTATCATTTTCATCAAACTTTACTTTAGTCTCACATCTAGTTTTGGATTAGTAAACGACCCTAACTTGAAATAATCATAACTATGTAGCTGTAATGAATAAAGATCTGAAAATGGTAAAAAATATTATTCAATGTGTTTTATGCAATTCCTCCAGGTTTCACTACTTGGAACCTCTCAGAAAAGGATTTATAGAAAAAATGGCATACCTTGTTGAATTTTGGCTTATTCTAGAGAGAGAACTTGTAGAGCATGCCCTGCACGGAATATTTGTTTTGTGGATCTGAAAATTGTACACATAATACTAGAGACTGTACTCTAACCAACACATTTTGTCTTACTGAATTTGGATCTGTTATGAAGAAGTTATGACGTTTTTACCCGAAACACTTGCTTTAGACTAGTTTCGAGACTAGACACAAACCCTATTTTTCATGGAGTGTAACTCCAAAAATACAACGACACACAAGATGAAATTTTTACCATAGCTACTTGGATAATTTTCCTCAATGTCCTCCCACTTTCACGATCTGAATCATTCTAGAAAACAAGTTATTGCGGAAATGGTGAGATGACCTATAAATAGCACACCTTAGAAAACATCATCAAAAGAATTTATCCTCCCTTGAATTTCGGCCTTCTTGAATTCACCTTCCCTCTGAAATTCATCTTAGATATCCTTTGGTTACCTCGGTCACCTGTAGATATTCAATATGCTCAAGTGTGATTCAAATTAGAGAGCCTTGCCTCTTATTTATACTTCCATGTAGCTTCCTTAGAAGCATCTTCTAGACCACTTTGTTCACATAGCCACTTTGTCTACATAGTCACCTATGTCCAACTTTTCCCAATTTGTCACTTGTCCATATATCCAATAGCCACTTGACTACTTAATCCATTTTCTTCATTTTAGGGTTAACCTTCTTATAACCACTTTCCATAATTAGAAAGTTCTCCATTTATATCATTATTTAAATAATCCTCCTTGACTTTGTCACTTCACTTTATTATTTAAATAATCCTCTTTGACTTTGTCACTTTACTTTATAATTTAAATAATCCTCTTTGACTTTATCACTTCACTTTATTATTTAAATAATACTCTTTGACTTTGTCACTTCACTTTATTATTTAAATAATCATATTTGACTTTGTCTCTTCACTTTATTATTTAAATAATCCTCTTTGACTTTGTCACTTCACTTTATTATTTAAATAATTTCTTCCTTGCAAGCACTTTGACTTCTTTGACCTTTTGGGGCTTCAAGCCAACATATGAGGGTCCTCCAACTTCGTAAGGCCATAAATCTCAAACCATGAGGAGTTATGTGACGTTTCACATACCACCAGAAATGGAATGACATATACTATCCATCTAGAATAGTCTTACCTACAAATATATCAAAATGCATACCATTATACATCAAACAAACTTGGGTCCATTACCCAAACCTTTATGAAAGGATTCCCGTGGAAGCAGTTTTGTAAAGATGTATGTCACTTGTTCTTTTATGCCCACATATTCAACTCTGATGTTCTTTTATGCAACATGTTCCCATAGAAAGTTATACTTGATTGGAATGCGCTTCGTCTTGGAGTGCATCACTGGGTTCTTTGAGATACTAATGGCATGTGTATTATCACAATATATTGGAATGGGCTCATCATACTCAAACTGTATATATGTCAGAATTTGTTTCATCCATAGAACTTGTGTACAACATGTTTCTGCTACAATATACTCTGTCTCGGATGTAGATAAAGATATTGATGATTGTTTCTTGCTTATCCGTGATACTAAACACTCACCCAAGTAGAACATTTCTCCATTGGTGCTTCGTCGGTCATCAATGCAACCTGTCCAATATGCATTTGTGTAGGTAATAAGTGATAGATCCTTTCTGACATAGACCCCCACACTCAGTAGGGTCCACTGACCTCCCAGTCTCTGGATCGCTCTCTTCCCTGAGCCAAAATGGTTCTTTGGGCTCCTGGTGGAACCCTTTGAATGAATCAACAGGTCCTAGCTATTTTGGGATTTCGGGACTCCTATGTGCAAGCTCTCCCAAGCTCCTTGTCCCCTTGAAATCTCGGTTGCCAAAACGTTGAAATGGGCTTAACGACTCTAGGTCCTCCCTTAGCCTCCAAATGCTTTCGGGTTTTCGTGTCTCATGATTTCACGAGTCGGGACTCCCTGTCTCCCGACTCTTGGCCTCTCAAACATCGGGTTCCCGTAATGCCGAAAAGGCTTGACATCAAAGTGCTACCGACTTTCATGATTCAGGAAATCACGATGCAAGCATCCCCCCGGTCCTCTATCTTTTGAATCCCCAGTTCCCGAAATGCCGAAATATACCCCTGACCACGGTCCACTTTTTGGGATTCTAGAATTCGCGATTTCAAAATTTTGGTTGCAGACGGTTCCTGATCCTTCAACCTTCCGGGTCCTGAAATGCTGAAATGACAAAATGGTCTCACCTTCTTCCGCTGCGACCACAACTCTACTCCAAATACACGTCACGCTTCATGACTTCGGGGTTTTCAACGCCAAGTGCCCCAGCTCCTTGTCATCAGAGTTGCCAAAAAGAAGAACTCCGAAAAGCCAAAATGTTGAAATACTAAAAGACACTCTACCTATTTCCTTATCACATATCCACGAGATCCAATGGCTGGCACAATTTCATGAATTGGGAGTTCACGATGCAACAACTCCAAAAATCCCTTTCCGCTCCAAACCCTGAACTCTAAAATGATGAAATGTCAAAATTCCACTCCACAGGGGAATCAAGTGTCTTCACTATTCCTTTCGGCTGCTCTCATGTGAAACCTCCCAGAGATTAAATTTTGTGCACCTTCACCTGATCTAACGATCATCGGGTATTGGTGCTAGAACTGACGATTCAGATCTGATCTTTTGTGCTCTCTCCTCCTGTTGTCTGGACATGAAACTCGATGGTCTAGATCTCGTGTCTCCGGCTGATATAACAACATATGTTCTCCCTCCTAAGCTTGAGAGCTTCCTCCCTCCCCTTGGGAGCCTTTCTAAAGTTTCAAAGGCCTTGACCTTTGCTTCCTCTATGAGCTCAATTCCTTTGGATATCGCTTGCATTCCAGGAACGCTATCCCTCCTGAGCTTTGTTGATTTTGAAACCTCAAAGGGTTTCTCGACTTTCTTCTCACTCTATTTTTTCTCAGTGCGCTAAGGCACTATCTTTCCTGAGCTCCTCAAACTCTGAATCCTCCAAAGATTTTTCTTGGCCTCTGTGACTCCTTGCAGGGTCCTTGCACACAATTTTTCTATCTCCTCCAAGCTTATCTGTGGATCTGACCTCAAAGTGTCTCTGCCCCTTTCTCCCCTCGAAGGGATGTAAGTGCCCTCTGGCAACTTCCTACTCAAACACACTTTGTTGATCCTACAGGATGTTCAATAACCCTGTAAGTGTCTTCCCTTAACACTTCTCTTTCCAATAGAACTCGAAAGGAGTCATTTTGTTCACACTTGCACCAACTCAATGCCCACCTGGCAGAGTTCTCCAGAATCTTCAATGACTTTGTGTTCCCACTTAACTCAAAATAGAGTTCTCCTCAATGCATCCTGTGCATTTACTCAATGCCCTCCTGGCAGAGCCTTTAGAGAATTCACAACAATTCTGCTTCTCCTCTCTGTACTCCCCTCTACACAGTTTCTCCTTCAAGGTGTTCAACGACCTTGAGGCTTCATTTTTTTAGTCAATGACTTCCTCAGGTATGCCCTCTTGGCACGTCTTTTTCTAAAATTCCACGGAATTCAGAAGTGCACTCTTTGCACTAGCTTACAAAACCCGCAGTATTCTGTCATGCAACCTCTTACATGAAGCCTCAAAGAACCCAAACCTAAAATCAAAGAACTCACATATAGGAAAACCTATATATCCCTGCAAATGCATATCTAACATACATCTACATCATATCATCAACACATAAGGACATTCATCAACATACACAGAATAAGATGCAGGAAAAACTGCTTTGTATTAATATGAAATGCCCAATTACAATGTGTTCAAGCTGGGACTGCAACAAAGTCTCGGCTCTCCTCTCCTCTCTAACCTATTCTTTGTTCTACTCTTCCTCTGCCTTCTACCTAACTTCTCTAACTTTTTTCTCTAATCTCAAAAACAAAAGGAGGCTCCTCGAGCACTTCCCTCCATCCTCACCAAGTCTCATTAATTACAATGAATTACATTGAATGGCTATCTAGTCCGAATCAAATCTAGATCTCAACCTTACAACCATTTAAGGCAACCTTTAACTAAAGCCTTACAACCATTTAATACAATTTCAAAATTTGACACTACTACATATTGTAAAAATTCCGACGTTTTATTTGCGGCGTTATGGACAAAATTGTCCATATTGTCGCAAAATAGAGTAAATTTATAAATAAAAAAATTCATGTTGCCCGATAACGTATCTCTTGCCACGTTGACGTCTCTCTTGCATCTTTAACGTCGGTCTTTCCATGTTAACGTCGCTCTTGCCACGTTTTCCACTGGAACGTCTCTCTTGCCACATTTTCCACTGGAACGTCTCTCTTGCCACGTTTGTGAAGATGTATGTCGCAATTGCCACATTAATGTCAGTATTTCCACGTTAACGTTTCTCTTGCCATGTTTTCCACTGGAACATCTCTCTTGCCACGTTTTTGAAAATGTATGTCGCAATTGC
>ML777005.1:3517121-3527856 GCA_009831015.1 Picea engelmannii | reverse complement strand
AAGAAGAGAAATCTGTCGTTCACAAACTGAATCAAACAATTGCTATGTTTTTTAGACACTTGGAAGAAATCAGATATGGATTATATTGATCAAAACATATCATTTGCAAAGATTAAGATAGCTAAAGTAGTCATTAACCAAATTCAAATAGATACACATAAACATAAAACAAAATATTGATATTATGAAAAGCTAAAGCTATAGAAGAATATCAAATTCTGTCTCAGTCTGTATTAAAATTCCATATCCTTGTTCTCCCACGAATGAGGATGATCATTATTACAAAAATAATAAGTATTTATAAGTTTCTCCACAGGGTAAAACCTCCCTGTGGCAGTTATCAAACTGTTTACATAATCTGGGAAGATATTCCCAAAATCAACTAAACTAGGAAACTAAAATGACAGCAAAATATTTCAAATATCCCCTAACTGCTCATCAAATCCAATGCAATTTCGAATTCATCTGCAATGGACCAAAAATAACAGGTTAGAAAGATATTTTATTAGAAAAACAATAAAAATCTAATTCTACAGACTTAGCTACAAAATCATCTGATTCTATAGCTAGTCTAAAATAACATACAGGATCAGAATTGAAATTGAATCAAATCTTTTTAATAAAATCAAATTGAATTAACAACCAATAACAAATCATTTCATTTGAAAATCTTATATCATTTGCAATCCAATAGAATCAAATTTCAATAACCGAATAGAGAAATAGGCATACTCTGCTTAGATCATAATCGGGTAGACAGAACCAACAGTTTTAAAAATCGCTTCATATCCAATTCGAAAAGTAATGCAATCAAACAAATGACAAGCAAACATTGTGTTTTTCTAACAACAGGAGATACGATCAGATCAAAACAGAATTGTTTTAAAATTGTTATAACTGTCATGACATGAAATGATTCACGCGACAGGTAGACCAATCAAACAGGGACGAGAATCAACTCATACAAAATCGTAACCAGATTAATTTGACTTTGATTAGAATCGACATAAGTGATAATTGGTTATTGTAAAATGGGCAAATAAACTCGATTGGTTTTGAACGAAATCATTTATTTCAAACGAATCATGACCGAGTTTAACATAGAAACAAATCATGAATTCGGATATAACCAATCTCATTTTACAAATCAAATTCAAACAGAGTATCCATCGCAAATACGAATCCAACTGATAACATGGTTGAGCTAACAGTAAACCAATGTGAATTAATCGGCTGGGTTTTAGCATACTCATTATGAATTAAATCTGTTTTATGATTTGAGCGAGTTTGTACAGGCTTAAAATAAAAAAACAATGTTTCCAAATAAACAGAGTCACATTGGAAATGATTTGAGTTGAAATCTTGTTCTTTGAAAGTCAAATGGCACAACAAACTGTAACAATTAACCTCGTCGAAATTGTTACCAATCATAGCGTATTCATTATAACGAAATCGAATCGAAATGTGATTGTGTTCAAAATTGAATATGAGAAACAGCTCCTGTCTAGAATAGATACAAACGACTTCAATTGACAGCAGAGCATCCATTTTAACTCAATCAAACAAATAAAATCCATACTAAGATCAATCAAATTGATGAAAATCTAAGAGAAGCTAAACTGGGAAAAACGAAATTCCATTTAGTCAAAGAAAAGCTATGTATAGAATGCATACAATGTAACAGAGCCAATCAATGTTGTAAACAGAACTATTTAAAACCAAATTCAAATCGTTACATAAACAAGTGATATCAAAATATACCTGTGTGATGACGAGGCTGCTCAATTATGCCAACTTAGAATTCACGACAGTCGTGGCTGATTCCACATTTTTAAACAAGATGGAGCCTGTCGTCTTTTGTTTCTTATCAGTCGCTTGTAGCTTGGCCTTTTGACTGGTAAGTAGTGAAACCTGGTCCTCCAAAGATTGAATTCTTGACTGGAGAATCGAAACATCAAGATAATATCGCTCTAACCACGAACTGCACTGATCACAAGGTGACACTGTAGGTTTAGACAGAGCAGGAGAGGGTTTGGATAAATGACCGAGGGCTTCACAAGGCAACTTAATGCCTGGGTAGTTAGGGTCGTCCTGTAGGCAGGGGGGTAGGTTTGACACAAAGTTATACGAGGGTTCGACACACAAACCTTGCGAATAGGGGTATTCTCTAGCCAAGAAACGATGCACTTCCGAATCGGAGTCCTCACTTAAAACAATAGGGTTAGGCTTGACAGGGGGTTTTGGCTTGTTCCTTGCCATCCGTGAAATCAAACGAGCATTCTTTTTCCCTTTAGCATTTGTAGTGAGGTTTGCCTTGGGCTTTTTTCCCATAGGCTTAACAGTCTCAACACTCTTAATCACAGTGTGGGGTAAGTCGATAGGTGGGTCGGCCGAGGGTTTAGGTAGCAGGATACAGTAGGGTACCGGGGGTACAACCTTGACCTTGCTCACCACAAGTTTGTCAACCTTTGTAGGGTTTGAATCCTTGAAATCATTCTGAGCAATGAAATTGCTCCAACAATCTCCGTGTAGACTCAAATGAAAGACAACAATAAGCTTAACCAACCCATAATGAAAAAGGCTACTATCAGCCTAGTGCCTTTTGTACTTCTTTGACATTTTAAACAAGCTTCGATGCAAATAATAGGGCATATTGAGCTGATATCCCATAAAAACCATAAGAAAATGCAGGTGGTGTAAGAACACAAACCCGTACCGACCATCGCAGGTCACAAATTGCTTGATTATCATCAATAAATCATGCCAACGTTGTTTAAGCATAGTTACTAGCAAACCTTTATCACAGGAGGTAATTTTGCGCGACTGGAAGAGCAGCATCCATGGGACCTCCTCGACTTTTCAATTCTTGGACCATCATTGTCCAGTGGCAGGTAAACCCGTAGCAAGACTGATAAACTGTTCATCAATTTCCAATTGAATATCGTCGACCTTGGCTCGATAGCCATCAAAGGTCATGGAAAATTGTTGAGCTATGTAGAGGTTAAAACCCTCGAATCTTCATATAAATGGAAGCCACCCATTTTCCTCGAGGTCACCGTGGGCATTGTCAAACATCAACAGGGCCTGGTTGCCATTGGGTTCAACTCAGACGACTAGGGCCATGGTGTGAGCACATGGTAAGGGTTTGGTTCGAATTCACCAACGCACAGGAGCAGAGCTATTCGGTCTAACAACAATGAATGATCAAAGGGGGAAAGCATTAATGTGCGCATGCAAGGGTGGTGGAGTTATTCCCCTTCATGCACAATAGTTATGGTAAAGTACAACCGCCAAGTTCCACATCTGTTCAAACAATCATAGCACAGTTCAAAAACCATATCGTTTTGCCAACCGAAGAATCAAATGGTGAGTGTTATGCCAATGCGTCATATCAACTATAGTTTTTAAAACCATTGACATTCAATGTGAAACCAACACCAAATGTTAGCCATTCTCCATTGTATAAATGTTTAATCAAAAGTTTTAAACCATTGTGCCAATCGATACTCATAAAATTGACAAGCCAAGAGCTATAAAAAGATTAACATAAGGATCACATCATATATAAAAACAAAAATAAATCATGACCCCTATGCAATTCATAGAATCAATGATTAGGCAAGTCACAAAAAAGTATAAATCTATATGCTCAATGCCTCACAAACTTAATAAAATCAAGTTATGCAATCAATATAAGAATTTCCAAATAGGCATAGTTCGAAAATCCTTTCAGCCACATAACAATAAACCAAAGGTAAGTGCCATAGAAAATATCGATAAAAAGATGACAACAGTTTAGATAGTGATCGAAATGTGACCTCGAAAGGAGAAGTTTTCACGCTTACAGTCGTGAAAACTTAATGGAGACAAATTTGCAAGTGTCGCAAGAAATGAAAATATCGTCTATTTGAAAAATGCGACGAAAATTTGAAGTTCGAAAGACATAGGTGTAGGCAGCTTATAGGACAATAGAAAAAATTGAATTGACTGCCAACAATGGCAACACACTGGTAGAATTAGTTATTTCTGTCAAAAGAAATAAATTCAGATTAGGACAACAAAGAAAATTTCAACTCAAAAACAACAACCAGAAAATTGTACAAACATCATCATTTACCATCTTTTGCAGCAGTGTTTTAAAAGATGAAAACCAATAACAGTCTTAAGATCAGCAAGTCACGATATTAAAGATAAAATCTTCAATACTGTTGGCATGGCCACTGCTGCTAGCAGGCATCCATAGCCTCGACAGGGTTTCCATTTAACCCACTCTGACATCTGTATCCTGTCAAGAATTTCTAGATCAGAATAAAGGACATTAAAGAGGTTTCTCATATTTTTTATAGATTTTCATGTACCCGACATTGCTTCACTGCCAGCGGGCCTGTTCAGTACCCCGACGAAGTTGTCTTGGCACCATGCATGCATTTATCCGCTGCCAACAGACCTGTTCAGTATCCCGATGGGTTTACAAGCACTTCCCACGGCTCCTATTAATAATTTTTTTTTTTCTTTTGTAGATATATAGCTGAGCGGGGTGACGCTGATAATCTTGATATTTTAACATATTTTTTCAGACCTCATTAGAATTTTTTAAAACTGTCCTTTATTTAGCTCCAGAAATGTTTTATTTATAAAAACAACTTCCTACAACAGGGAGACATCTTTTGAGTCATTCCTTTACGGAAAAGGGACAGCGTAAAAAGATAATAGATGATCATGACAAACTTTGCTCAGAGATTGAAATAAGTAAACTTCTTTCAAACAAAAAAAAAATTCCAATGTAGATATCAATTTAGCAATATATCACTGATGTTTATACAAACTTTCAGAAGTTATTTCAGCGAAGAAATTTTTCTATCGTCTTTGTCTGAATGGCTCAGTGCACAGGTATGCGTATTTTTCAAAAAAGACAAAAAAAACTGATTAATTCAAATCAAAATCAAAACAGAAAGCAAATGAAAAATGCAAACAAAAGTGAAATATTTACATAATATACAAGGGTAGTTATCAAGCAAAGTATATTTTCAGGGCTTGTCCATTCACTGGATAGGTGTCAAGATGCCCTTCAAGATTCTGTAATCGAAAGGAACTAGGACCCAACTTTTCAGCAATTAAAAATGGCCCATGCCATAAGTTTTGAAACTTGGTGTGCTCACCCTTTCCTTCATGTGGTTTGTCCCACTTCAAAACGAGATTGCCTACTTCAAAATTCTTATCAAAAGCAGAATTAGAATCGAACCAGCTTTTAATCAATTGTTGATGTTGATCTAACTTATGCTTAGCTTGGGCTCTTACTTCTTCCAACTTCATCGAAGCGTTAATGTGGCTTTCTAAAGGGGCACAATCTTCTTCTTGGACTTTTTGTGACAACTGAAGTGAAGGAAGAAGAATGTGAGGTGACAGAATGGATTCTCTTCCATAAACGAGAAAAAAGGGGGAGTTACCTATAGCATCTTTGGGTGTTACCCTATCATCCCATAGTGAGTTTAGCAGTGCATTGTGCCAATTCTTGTGATTTTCAGCCACTGTCCTCTTGATAATTTTGATCAAGTTCTTGTTTGTTGATTCTGCTAAGCCATTACCCTGGGGGTAGTAACTAGCAGAATACTTCAGTTTCATTCCTTTCTCCAAAGCGAACTCACTCATCTCAAGAGAAGAAAAGTATGAAGCGTTATCAAAGACTAGACAATCAAGGATACCGAAACGGGTGATAATATTCGAGTTTAGAAAAGCAATCACCTGACTTGTGTTAACAGTTCTTAGCGCAGTAGCTTCGGACCATCATGTAAAGTATTCTGTGGCTGTCACAATATACTTGTGTTGTTGTGAGGATGGAGGGTTAATAGGACCTATGATATCAAGGCCCCATTGCTGGAAAGGAGAATCTACTGAGACGGGTTGCAAGGGAAAGGATGGTTTTTGCAACCGCCCTGATGCTTTCTGATAGATGATACATTTACGACACAAGGCATGGGTGTCCCTAAAAAGTGTGGGCCAGTAGTAACCGGCTCTTAAAACCTTATGAGCAGTGGTGTTGCCACCGAAGTGACCACTAGCTTCTCCTGCATGCAACTCAAGCAAGACTTTTTCTGCTTCGTCTTTTTCGAGGCAGTGCATCAGTACGCCGTCAAAATTCTGACGAAACAGTGTATCGTTAACTAGATGAAAGGAGGCGGACTTTAGTCTCAACGCTCTTCTCTTGGCAGGGTCAAGGTGACGAGGTGCTGATCCATGTTTGAGATAGTATCTAATATCGTCGTACTAGGGACTAATGAGGTTTTGCGCACAACAAATTAAACTTTGATCATGTTGTTCTGGGTTTGACGTATCACTTTCTTCTTGCGGTTCTGTTTCTGAATCGACAACCAACTTACACAACCCTTGGCCTCTCACGATCTGAGCCGGGGTGATTTCTAAGTCATACTCCTGCAAGGAGGTGACCCAGTTAGCTCTCTTCTCTCCTAACTCCTTCTGCACTAACAAGTTCCTTACGGCAGGGTAGGGGACAATGATTTTCATCCTTGACTTCAAAATATAGGACCGGAAATGCTTAACTACTTTGAAAACAGCGTAGGCTTGCCGATCAACTGCTGGGTAGTTAAGTTCAGCACCTTTGAAAGCAGAGCTCATAAAGGCGATGGGTACTTCGTTATTATCAAAATTCTTCTGAGTAAGGACTGCAGCATAGGAACGATCAGAGGCAAAAGTATAAAGTGTAAAATCTTGAGAGAAGTCAGGGCTCATGAGAGACGGAGCATCTATTATGGCCTTCTTTATAGCATTAAAATCTTGGTTTTCTATGGGTCCCCAGTGATATTGAGTGTCTTTCTTAATCAGGTTCTGTAGAGGCCTGACCATTTCGGAAAATCTAGGGACAAATCTTCTCACGAAATTAATCTGGCCTAGGAAAGACTGCATGGATTTTTTGGATGTAGGTGGGGGAAGTTTAGCGATGACTTGAGTCCTTTCGGGGTTAATAATCATCCCATCACTAGACACAATGAATCCTAGGAGTTTACCCTGTTCTACTGCAAAGATGGACTTCTTGGGGTTCAAGGAGATGACGTATTTACGACATCGTAGTAGAACGGCTCGTAAGTGAGCTAGATGATCGTCTTTGTTTTTAGAATAAACGGTCACATAATCTAAGTAAACTATGACGGAGTGGTTCATTAAGCCTCGAAAAGCAATGTCCATTTCTCTTTGAAAGGTAGCACCAGCATTAATCAATCCAAAGGGCATTTTGCGATAAGCATAAGTGCCCCATGGGGTACGGAAGGTAGTTTTTAGTTGGTCTGGCGGAGACATCAAGACTTGGTTGTATCCAGAGAAACCATCCAGTAAGGATAGCCTCTCGGAACCAGATACTTGTTGAAGGATCTGTTCCATGGGCGGGACAGGATAGTTGTCTTTATCAGACGCTCTATTGAGGTTTCAGAAATCGACACAAAGTCGGATTTCCCCATTTTTCTTCCGAACTGGGACAAGGTTGGACACCCATTGAGTGTGTCTAACAGGAAAAATTATTTTATCACTTAGGAGTTTATTCAATTCTTTTTGAACTGTCAATTCTAGTTTAGGGTGCATCTTCCTTAGTTTTTGTTGGAAGGGTAAGGTTTGGAGCTTCATCGGGATGACATGCTATATGATATTAGGATCGAACATTTTGAGATCATCGTATGTCCATGCAAAGACATCCTTAAATTATTTAAATAATTTAACAAAAGCATCTTTTTCTTGCTTAGAACATCCCAAGCCTAGATTGATACACTGAATATTTTCACTAGTCCCTTAATTGACTTTTTCATAAGACAATGAGGAACTATTAGTTTTACAATTGATCGTCTTTTTAAATTTATCTTCAAAATCATAAAACTTTTCTAATCTAATTATGGATTTGGGTATGTAATTTACCATGTCCGATAGAGCTTCAGGAGATTTCGGATCAGGTATTACCATAAAATCGTGCAAATTGTCGTTGTACGTGTGTTCATCTATCACTGCACCTTGAAAGGTTTCTTCCATGTCCAGAAAGTTAATGATCTGCTGATCATCGTCAAATACTCTCCAGTTTGTGATATTGTCAGGAACAGATGGTCAAAACAATAGCTCTATGGAGAATGCATGTGGGGATAATCCTTCTGCAGGAAGAAGTTTAAGGGCTACATTAGCTAATAGATCTGCTTCAGCATTATTTAATCTAGGAATGGAATTTATGTTGAAAGAAGAAAATTTATTCATTAAACTCCATACCTCAGATTGGTAACTTTTGATATGCAGGGAAAGACAGTGTATAGAGTCCCTTACCTATCTAACCACTATTTCAGAGTCGCCAAATACAACTAGGTTTTGAATGTCCATATCCAAGGCTTTTCTGAGACCTTGCAGTAAAGCCTCATATTCTGCGGTATTGTTAGTACATTCAAATTCCAGTCTACAAGCCATTAATGTCTTGTTACCTGCCGGATCGATAATGATGCAACCTGCACTATCTCCTTCTTTAGACTTAGAACCATCGAAATATAGAGACCAAATTTGATTTCCATCGGGCTCATGGGACTGTTGCATAGAAGCTGTTGGTTGCACATATGCTATGATCTCGGACTGTTGTTCAGGATTGATGATAGGTGAAACTTCAGCCATGAAATTTCTGAAGAAGGTGTCCATCCCTTGGACTTTGGGTGAATCAGCAGAAGGTGTATATGGTTTGTTAGGGTCGTTCAAATCTGTGACTATGAACTTAAGGTAATGCTCATGATTCACCCTGATCTTATTGGGATTATCGTTCTCTCGAAGCCATAAGTGCGACCAGTCCGTCGCGAAGTAACCATGTAGCTGCTCCGACCAGTCCCTGCTCAAAAACAGACCATACACTTTTGGAATATCCACAACAATTATATCAATAACCTGATGAACCTTAGGGTTAGACGATAATCTAATCAATACATTCTTTAGTTCGCATATAACTTTAACATTTGTCCGATCAAGTTGTATGATTTTCAAAGTAGATGGTTCCACTTCAGTGTTAATCTTTTGGCAAACAGACCAAGGCATCACATTTGATGATGCTCCTGAGTCAACCATACAATTATGCACATTTCTGTTGAAAATTTTGAAGGTCAAAAGAAAAGGAGGTATATTTTTGCGAGTACTAAAAGTAGTAGCTTGTGTCTTTTTACTCGTAGTTTCTAATGCTACTTTATCTACATTATTTACATTATTTACAGGGGCTACACGAAGGCTTCCTTTATCTTGAGGATCAGGATTATTTTTAGTGGAAGTCTTCTGCGGAACTTTGCTTTGCACAATCTTGTTACCATTTGAGTTACCATTCTTGTCGTTCTCTGAAATATTTTGCAACATTTTCTGTAACAAAAATGGAAACTTCAGTAACTCATAAATAGAAATGTTAGCCCTTAATTTTTTAATATCTTCAACAACATCATAATCTAATTTGGGGCCGACATTGCTCTATTTAGCTTCTGCTGATTTAGATGGCTTTGGAGGTGAAGTTGTAGTGTTTTCGGTAGAAGGCTTGTTTGTTGTCTTACTCCTAGTGTTATAAGGGTGAACAGTCTTGAAGTTGGCATGAAAGATGTTGTCCAAGAAATGTCCAAAGATGTTTGGAGAAGACTCTTCTTCTTGAACTGTTTCTTGTTCAACTACCTCCTGAGGGATCTCAGGGGGCATCAAGTTATCTTGGGCTTCTAGAATTGTTTGAAGGGCACATTGCAAACTTTCTAGATTTAAGCCTTCGGGGTTTGGGTTAGGTCGGTTGGTAGGAAAAGGCTTTCGGAAAGGGGGTTTGTAGGGTCCCTTACTCGAGGAAGCTTCTTCCGTTGACCTTTTTAAATCTATAACTTGATTAGACAGTTTTTAAACAACTTTAGTTAAATTTTCCAAATCAGAGTTTTTAGGTTGTGTTTTACTTTGAGTAGGTCTAGGGAGAATTTCAATCTTCTTTTTGGAAGAAGAACTAGTTTCAGCTTCATTGATAGAAGAGTCCTTAAGACTAAGTATGTCTTTTTCAATCTGGCTAGCCTCCTCGAAGGCTTCTAACAACGTGGCCTTTTTCGATCGTTTTACCCAAATAGATATACTTTGATGTAGAGATTTAGTGTAGTAATCTATTACAAGACTCTTAGCAGGCATAGAATCTGTAGGAATTCGATTTTTAAGCGTTAAGAATATTTGATTAAAATCTTTAACTTTTTCTTTTAGGTTCATTTTTAATCTTGAAATATCCATGACTAAGACTTCTGGAGGTTTACCATCTCCGAATTTTTCCAAAAAGCATGACTCAAACTTTTCCCAAGACACGATGGTATGGGGTTGTTGGGCAAAGTACCCAGTGGATGCATTACCCTCAAAAGTATAAGGGAACAACCTACAGACAACGTCTTCATGTTCAACATTACGGAGTCTGATGGCTAACATAAATTTTTTGATATGATCTTCAGCTATCTGTTTTTAATTAGGGTCAAACTTGGGAAGCCATTTCTCCGTGTGCTTAGGTAAAGGGTGCTGGGCTCCAGGTACATATACAGCATCCTGGTCCAACCAGGTTCTAGTAGGGTTGTTCTGATTTGCCATTGGGGTAGTGGGTGTGGAAGGCTGAGAAGGTGAGTTGCCTTCGTCAGAAGAGGAATCTCCTCCAGAAGAGGAAGGAGATGAGGGAGGTGGTGAAGGAGGTATCCCAGATCCTCCTGCAGCAGGATTTGTGATTGGATCT
>ML777005.1:3489619-3499794 GCA_009831015.1 Picea engelmannii | reverse complement strand
TATTTATTGACGAGCCTAGTAAAGTTGAGCAATCTGTAGATAGTTTCCCTGCTTCTGAAGGTCCAGCACAAGCTGACACTGCAGTTTCTCAAAGTATTTTGACCGAATATAAAGAAACACATCCACAAACTCATAGATCATCTTGTGTTACTCCCGTAGGTTTAGATGAGTTTAAGAAGAAAGCTAGCAATGAAAAGGATCGGCCTACTGGTAATTAATTTGGAATCATCACCCACAGGCGTGAACCGGGAGGAAGTGAATACAATTATGCTGCTGCTTCCAAGAGAGCCAAGATTTTAGCCCACAGCAAAGAAGTAAAGGGTGTTCAAAGTATCCTTGACAAAGACAAGGATAAGTACCTGCGGAATCCCTGTAGTGAAGAAAAAATCGTTATTATAGAGCTTTCTGAGGAAACATTGGTTGATACAGTAGCAATTGCAAATTTCGAACATTAATCATCCAATCTGAATGATTTTGAGATTTTTAGTAGTTTAGTTTACCCTACTGATGATTGGGTTCTACTTGGGAATTTTACTGCTGGAAATGTTAAGCATGTTAAGAGGTTCACTCTTCAAGAGCCTAAATGGGCACGGTATTTGAAGTTGTGATTCCTTAACCACTATGGTTCTGAATTTTTTTGCACTATAAGTACTGTGGAAATTTATGGAGTTGATGCTATTGAGCGTATGCTTGAAGATTTGATTGCAGTTGGAAAGCATGGTTTGAGAAATACTGATTTGTCTGGTGAGCCATCATCAACCCATGCAATAGGAGAAACTCCTTTGCCAGATGAAAAGGGCTCAAAAGGGGCATCATAATAACCGAAGTTCAAACCCCAGCAGGTATAGTGCTTTGATCATGTGGTGTGAGTTGGCCAAGTTTAACAGCCCCCAAGTTAAAGAGGGCTTTACCACAATAATGCAGAGTTAGGGTTAACAACTCCCGACGGTTCAAAAAAATGCATTTACCTTACCAAAAAACACAAATAGAAAAGAATAAGACAACCATCTAGTATCTTTCTCAGTGTAGAAAGTCACAAGCAAGAAACTGAAAATGTCTTTTAACATCAGTTTATGGCTTTGATGGAAAGTGAGAATACAGTGGTCTTTATTCATCTTTATCAAGAAGAAGATTTGTTATTTGCTACCAATCTGCTCGTCCTAGTTTTCCAAAAGAAGCACAGAAAAAAATCGATACAAGATTCTAACTGACAAAACCAAAGCTTAATATGCTATCCATGTTCTATGCAATTTAGGACAGACCAAGAACCTTGCCAGTTGTGAGATCTACATCTATGTCTGATGCAGGAACATCACCAACTCATCAAGCTAGCCAGCACATCAAGCGGAGATCAGCTGGACAAACCAACCCAATTTTTTGAAAATGCTTTGGGATTGTTGTGCAAGTCTTTAATGAGCCATTTATGAAGGCACATTTGTATATTGTATGGGACCTTGAGCCTTTAATCTCTCGTCCTTTGGAAGATAGTCGGCATTTAATAGATTTAATGCTGGTAGATAGGATTTTTAAGTCTAGATTTGATAGTTTAGAGTCCGAGAGGGAAAACGGATATAGACACCCTCATTGTACCATTGTAATATGATAGTAGTGGAAGCATTCAGGAGAAGAGAAGAGCAAGCAGAGAATAGTGTATGAAGAATACCCATGTACAGGCATTGGAATTAAAAGAAGGAAGCCTTGATTCAAACTCATGGTTTGTGTTGTTTTCTCTGTGTATTGAGGTTATGCTCATGAATGTTTGTTTTTCTTTCATGCATTTGTCTTTATATGTTGTGCATGTGATTTCATGTTTCAACCTGAAGTCTGAAGGGGAGATGGAATGAGGTTCAATTGTTTCTCTATCTGAGCTAGGAGATTCCTGCAAGGTGTGCAGTCGAAAATCATCCGCAAGGAGTGCGTTGATGAAGGCTCAGGTAGTTTAACTCTTGTTCTTATTCACTCAGGAGTGAAAGTGGGTTGTTGAAGCCGTGCAAGGGGTGCGCAGGATGAAAAAGAAGTCTCAGTCGTGAGTTTGAGAGGGAAGCTTTGGAGGACTGCTGCTGCAGAAGTGCGCAGGGTCAAAAGACTTCAATACTTAGACAAGGTTGAAGATTTGCCGCAAGGTGTGCGTGCAAAGTCCTTTGGAAGCTCAGGAGGAGTAGGCCTTTGAATTCATCGAAGGATAAGCACAGGGGAAGTTGTCGCTGAAAGCTCGAGGGAAACGTCTCAGGTTAGCGAGCAGGCGAACGAGTCTCGTGAAGAGACACTTCTTCATTTCGTGGATGGTATAAGGAGGGACGGACGGACGAAATCCTTCGTGGAGATTTCACAAGTTCCGAGGGCTATTGGATCTTGCGGAGGTGCAAGGCCGTTACAGCGCAAGTATGGAGTGGTTCTAAGCTCAGGAGGGGCAGAGTCGTTGATCCAGGCACCGGGGCCATCGGATCTACACATAGTATCGTGTATCGGGAGTTCGTAAGTCGAAGCTCCAAAAGTGTGCAACGAGAGTTGCGACATCGCAAGAAGCGATATCCCAACAATCAAAGGATAGTGTGTGGAGCACATGTGGCTAAGTCATCGGAGTTTCGCAGTGAGAAACGTCGAGATATTGGCGTCCAGATTCGTGAGCACGCGAGGTCCGATACCCCAATAGAAGTGACGGGGAGTTGAAAAGACAGCTCACACATGTATCGGAGTCTCGTCACATCGGGACTCGAAAGTCGGAGAAACCAGTGTTCGAGGTTGCGAGTAGCGAAAGCATGATAAAATCGTATCGGAGACTCGGAGCATCAGATATCGGGAGTTGGTAACCAAAGGATACAGTGTCGCGAGTAGCGAAGTCACGATAAAGCCGAAGTCTCGATAGAGGAGAGAGGAAGTCATCGTTCATTGACATATTGGTCTCGGGGATTTGAGAGTTCAGTGATCAACCGAGAACTGGAGAAGCTACGAGTTTCGATTCCCCGATAAGTTAAAGAGAGGGGGAATCATGAGAGGAGAGAGAATCTGTGGGTTGCAGATTTCCCGATAGAGAAATAGAAGAACCTTAGAGTTCTTCGGGCTGAGGAGGAGAAGGTCCTATGGGAGCGGACGTGCCCTGGGTGGCGTGTTTGCGTCAGAGTGGGATCAGAGCGAGAAAATTTCTTTGCTTTCTGTAGCAGAGAAGAAAAGAGAATTTCACCATGCCGCTGAGGAGAGAAAGACAATCACCCGATCCAGAGGATAGGGAGAACCAGAGAAGAATATGGAGACAACCATAGAATCCAGAAATGGAGAGGCAGATACGTGATCTCCGAGAGAGACTAAAAGATATGGAGGCATCACAGAGACGCACAGCCAGTGTTGGAGATCTGAGTGACTCCGAAGGCGAAGTTGAAGTTGAACAACAAGGAGAAGTTGCAGTCGAAGATGCAGCCAATGAGAGATTAATTAAGGCTATCGCCCAGATGAGTTCAAAAACAAAGATGGACATTCCGACTTATGAAGGGAATCTGGATGCAGAAGAGCTTCTAGACTGGATTAGAGCTCTTGACACTTACTTCGATTATGAAGACATCGAAGAAGATAAGAAGGCTAGGCATGCTGTCACAAAATTGAAGGGACACGCAGCATTATGGTGGGACGAGCTTCAAGCAGATAGACGTTCCAAAGGCAAGCAAAAGATTAAAAGCTGGGATCGAATGATTGCGAAGATGAAGGCAAAGTTCATCCCAAGGGATTATCAAATCACACTGTTCAGGAGAATGCAGAACCTGAGACAGAAGCTGATGACAATGAAGGAGTATACTGAGGAATTCTACAAGCTAAATATCAGAGAAGGTCATCAGGAGAGAGATGATGAAAAAGTTGCCAGGTATATGAATGGCTTGAGACACAATATCCAGGACGAGATGAGTATGACAACCATCAAAATGATGGAGGATGCGTATCAAATGGCTTTGAAAGTTGAAGAGAAGCTGAGTCGTAAGCCAGGACAGCGAGGTCGAGGTAGGAGCCAGCCAAAAGGTAAGTCAGTTTCCCAAGATAGGTTCCAGAAATCCAAGGACGACTGGAAAAAGCATCAGACTAGAACAGAAGGAGGTGAAAGTTCACAGCGAGGTCAGCACGTTGAACAGTGAAGGCAGCATACAGAATAGGGCGGAGGATATGTTGATAATAACACATTTCCTCGTACCAGAGGTAGAGGAAGAGGCATAGGTGGAGTCATCACATGCTTCACGTGTGGAAAGGATGGGCACAAGTCAGTTGACTGTCCAGATAGGAAGAAGGATGGAGGAGAAGCTCACATCGCCGAGGCACAGAGGCGAGATGCTGAAGCAGAAGATGCAGAAGACGAAAGGTCATTGATGATGCATAAGGTTCTCTTAACACCTGAGAAGGAGGTGGAGGAAACATCTCAAAGAAACAGACTTTTCAGAATTGCATGCAAGACCAAAGACAGGGTGTGCAAGGTTATCGTGGACAGTGGAAGCACAGATAATCTCATTTCAACCGAGATGGTAGAGAAGCTGGAGCTGGAGACAACTGATCACCCAAGTCCATACAGAGTTTCATGGCTACAGAAGGGACATCAGGTAAATGTCACCAAACAGTGCTTAGTTGACATCAAGATAGGAGGATATAATGATAGGATTTTATGTGATGTTATTCCTATGGATGTATGTCATTTATTGATGGGCAGACCATGGAAATATGATAGGAACATAATTCATGATGGGAATATGAATACGTATACTTTGGAGAAGAATGGAAGAACACATATGCTACTTCCAATTAAAGATAAAGAAGTAAAACCATAACCGAGAAATACTGTACTTCTCATGAGTGGGAAGGAACTTCTAGCAGAAGTAAAGAAAAAGGAAGATCCACAATTCATTGTGGTCAGGAAACCAAAAATCGTTTTGACCAGCACAAGGGTGGATGATTTGTCGTAAGAAATCCAGGAACTGCTAAAAGAGTTCACTGACATTGTGGTAGACGAATTACCTCATTCGTTGTCATCGATGAGGAGTGTGAGTCATCATATAGACCTCATACCAGGAGCTAGTTTACTGAATAAAGCCGCGTACAAGTTGACGCCGCAGGAAAATGAAGAGGTTAAAAGGCAGGTACAGGAAATGTTGGATAAAGGACTAATCAGGGAAAGTTTAAGCCTATGTGCCGTTCCAATAGTATTGAGTCCAAAGAAAGATGGAGGTTGGAGAATGTGCATCGATTCCAGAGCCATTAACAAGATAACCATCAGGTACAGGTTTCCATTGCCACGGATGGATGACTTGATGGACTGTTTAAGTGGAGCCAAATTTTTTTCAAAGGTTGATTTGAAAAGTGGATACCATCAGATTCGCATGAGGGAAGGCGATGAGTGGAAGACAACCTTCAAAACCAACGAAAGGTTGTATGAATGGCTAGTCATGCCATTTGTCTTGACGAATGCATTGAGTACATTCATGAGGTTGATGAATGAAGTGCTGAAGGAATTCATCGGGAAGTTTGTCATTGTTTATCTGGATGTGTTAGCAACAATTGTGGTATTGGGGAACAAAGGTACGCAGGTCTGCAGGATTGCGCGATAAGTGCTCAAGCACAGCACACAGAAGAAATCTGTTTGGGGCCCGAGTCAAGCAAGCGAGCCTGATCATGGACATGAGAAGCGACGAAAGCTCCACGGGAAGGCTTCTTCGGGAATCGGGATATCGGAGATCCTGGGAGCGAGATTTTTGTGCATTGCAAAATCGCGATACGCGATTTCCCGATCGGTGGGGAACAATTTTCAATCGTGGAGGACAAGTGGCAGGATTTCGCGATGGGAAGCGGACCGTTGACAGGTCAACGGCCATGCGCTATCGGGGATCTTGGGGACGAGTGATTCACGCACTTCAGAAATGCGAACCGCGAAACCCCGATGGAGAGTATGGTCAAGGGCGTATGGTAGTGGTTACTTGGACCAGGGCCTAGTCAAAGGGCTAGCATGGAAGGAGCCATCAGGGATCGAAAAATCGTGAGTCCCAGGGACACAAACATCACGTCATCTTGAACGTCGAAACTCCGATGGAGGGTTTGACTATGGTCACACAAAGGCAGCGGTCATATGGTTCATGTTCTAGTCGGTAGGGGCTAGCTCATAGAGGTAGAGCTCGTCGCAAATCGAGGATTGGAGCGATGAGGAGTTCTCGACAGTGAGAACCGCGAAACCCTGAACCCCGATAGAGAGTTAGGGATAACCACGGTTAGGTGTTGAAGTCGTGAGGGTGAAGGAAGGGACCTGTGGATCAGGTTATTCGGTCGGCATATCGGGTATCAGATTTCGAGAAGCTGACACCCCTTATTTCTTGCACTTTGAAACTCCGAACCCCAAATTTTCGATAGTGCCCAGAATTGGGCCCATGGGTTTGGCACCTGGTCATCGAGAAGGAGGCGTGGGAGAGGGGCGTTTATGTTTGTCATTCTGCCTCTCAGACCTCGATGACACATATCCTCCATTTCATTATCTTTCACTCTTAGCCACCTCCGCCTCAGCTTATTTCCCCCCACCTTGTTCAGTCACCGAATATCCTCTGTTGTCCCCACATCACCTTCTTGTGTCATATCGCATCTACACCTTTAGCTCCTAAGAGCACACGCATACCCAATATCCTGTCTGTCATGCCCATCACCTCAGCCTTGTCAGCTCCGTCCACATTGGCTAGCCGAGTCCTCCTGCAGAAATCCAGCAAAGAAGCAGACAGCCAAAGGTAGGCTACCACATCTCCCAAATGAATTTTTGACCAGAGCCTCTCAGGTCCCGATGAATCAGTTAATGCAAATGAGGAAGGTGGGTGATACATCATCTCCTTCCTTAAATAGAAGGTTAGAAAGGAGCGTGTACAGAGACAGGTTGTCAGTTCCTCCTGACAAAGATCGTGTCTGACAGATGACTGCATGGGCATTCTGCCCAACGTCTGCATGCGTAGCCTAACAGAGAAGCTCCTCAATGTCAAGAATTGAATTCATGATATGATCGCGCCTTCAGCACCTGAGTCAATTCCAAGTATATGTAGGCATTTCTGCCATTTTTGTAAGGATCGATGGTTGAGCAGAGCTCCCAGTTGTAAAACTTTAATAAAGCACTGTTTTCTGGTTATTTCTAGACTTATGAGACTTCTTGTCTGATGAATGCCAGTTTCTTTACACCTTTGTTATACTGTGTTAGAGCAGCTTGGAATTGGAGGGTCCAGTTGAGTTGTAGCTATTACAGGATGATGTTGTAATGGATCACTCTAATAGTTACGGAGTCTCTAATCGGTTCCTGTGATTTCCTTAACGCTGAATGACTTGGAATTAGAAGGTCCAGTCAAGTCTTCTCTTCAGTTTCTCGAAGCCCTGAACCAGGAGGATCCTGCGTTTAGAGTTTTTCCCCTACAAACTGTTGTAAGCCTGTTGCCTAGAGTTGTTTGTTCACCTTTCTTACTACATCTTCCACCTGTTCATATTTTTAATCAACCCACTGGCTGAAGTTAGGATTCCAGACCTCCTTTGTTCTTTACATACCAGATCCAGTCCCCGAGTTAGAGTGATATCTCCTCGAGCCTTTATCTCCATTTGATCACCCCTCTATAAACAAATCGTGAAATTAAACTGATGGGTGTCGGGATCTGCTCCTGCAAGCAATCCAGGAGTGACTTCCGACGCTAACAGGATGACATATTGATTTTTATCAAAACCAAAGCAGAACATCTGAAGCATTTAGCTGTAGTAATGAAGAAGCTACAGTAGGAGAAGCTGTTGATCAACATGAGGAAATCTTCATTTATGAAGACATAACTCATTTACTTGGGATTTCTCATATCGGCGAATGAATTAAAGATGGATCCAAGTAAAGTGGAGGTAATTAAAAATTGGCCATCACTGAGAAATATTTTCGAGGTGAGAAGTTTTCATGGACTGGCTAGTTTCTACCGAAAATTCATCAGGAATTTTAGTGGAATTAGTGCAGCAATGATGGATACCGTCAAGAAAAGACATAAATCTTTTCATTGGATTGAAGAGGCAGAGAAGAGTTTCAACCTGTTGAAACAAAAGATCACAGAACAGTCGGTTTTGGTGTTGCCGGATTTTACGAAGGTGTTCCAAGTGAAATGTGATGCAAGTGGCTTTGCCATAGGAGCGGTCTTGAGCCAGGAGGACAGACCAATTGTGTATTTCGGCGAGAAGCTGGATGAGGCAAAAGTGAAGTACTCCACGTATGAGAAATAATTGTATGCTATCATACAGGCGTTGAAGAAGTGGAGGCACTACTTGATCCTGAAAGAATTTGTTTTGTATAGTGATAATCATGCATTGCAGTTTGTGACTCAACAAGAGAAGTTGAATCAGAAACATGCTAAATGGGTAGAGTATATGCAGAATTTTACATTTGTAATTAAACACATTTCAGGTACTTCTAACAAAGTGGCTGATGATTTGAGCAGGAAGTGTTTGTTGTTGCAGGAGTTCTGAATCAAAACATTGGGTTTTTAAAATCTTAAGGACATGTACGCAGGAGATGTAGATTTTGTAGAGGCATATGAAGCAGCTGAGAATCCAGTTCTCAGAGACAGAAGCCCATGGATAGATTACATGATCCAAAATGGATTGTTGTTCAAAGGCAATCAACTGTGTATTCCGAATTGCTCCATGAGGGAGAATTTGCTAAAAGAGAAGCACAGTGGTGGATTAGCAGGACATTTTGGCCACGACAAGACATTTGCAAAGCTAAGCGAAGCATACTTTTGGCCAGGGATGTGGTCAGAAGTCAAGAGATTTGTAGACAGGTGCAGAATTTGTTAGCATTCAAAGGGTGGGAAGCAGAATGTGGGATTCTATCAGCCATTTCCCATACCAGAAAGGCCATGGGAGGCCATAAGCATGGATTTTGTATTGGTATTACTGAGGACGCAAAGAGGACATGATTCGATCTTTGTGGTGGTTGATAGGTTTTCCAAAATGGCACATTTTATCCCATGCCAGAAGACCAGTGATGCGACTCATATCGCAAATGAAAACATAGGACAAGTATCAGAAAGTTGGATGGAAAATCGTTTTAATGAAGGGGAATTACAATGTATGTCAGATGAAATGTAAGTTTGAAAGTACCAAGATATTTTATTTTGTGGTAGGTAGGAAACAACACTTATACAATTTTTATGATAGTCCTTTTTTTTATAATGGATTTGATTTTGAATCCTAGCGTTATATTTGCAGGAACGGAGAAGTTCCCTTTGATGATCAGATTGACATATCAGGTAAGATATGATAAAATCCCAATTAATTAGGGTTTCCATCAGAAGGGTCTATTTCACTATTAGTTTAGTAAATAGTTCAGAGGCTTTTACAGAAGTTCATATCAATATAGTATAAATTTTGGTCTCAAAACATAAGTTCTCTTAGGGTGGTTTAAACTTTGAACTAACTATTTTATTTTTCGACCTTTTTTCCCTCCCTAAGAAAAAATTGTAATTTTATTATATATGACAAGATAATATTCAGTAGATGCAAAACTGATTCTCAAAAAGTCCCCTTACGGGGAGATCAGATAACAATAGGTCATATAAGTATCCTGCTCCAACAAATACATGAAAGGAGGTCCCATAACAGGATTAGATATAAAAAAGACATAACTGAGATCATCTCTAAAAAGTATGCAGATACTATAAATATAATTTGAGCACCTAACACAGTCCTTAACATATTGCAAGCATTTTGGTAACTATTGAAAAATCCCCAGGATTATATGAAAGGATCATGAAAATATTCAGTGGATTGACCCTCCACCTTCTCTTGAATGATCCAAACACCTGCATCCAAATGCAAACCAGCTTTTGAAAGCCTATCAACATCCACATTCCTCTCTTTGTACACATGATGAAAAAAAATAGAATTAAAAGATTTCCAAACAAGTTGTAATTTTCGACTTTCATTTGAATGAGTAAGCAGTGCAAATCCCTCCCTTCTTGCATTGCTTTCTTCCGGCTGATCCTTCATGATTCCTAAACTTTGATAATTGCTTTTTCAGTAAAATTTAAATATACGATTGAAAATTATTTTTTGCTTTGTTGCACTATTTTACTTAAGCCACATGTTACATATCAACACTACTCCCTAAATGGTCACCCTTCCCAGCATTACTCTCGGGTGATTGTGCTGATTTATAAAAT
>ML777005.1:3453063-3470040 GCA_009831015.1 Picea engelmannii | reverse complement strand
TACTTTGGAAAGAAAAAGGGAGAGACTGGCCCATTGAGCCGGAAGTCGTGAGGACGGATTGTTTAAGATCCGACAAATTTTCTTTCTTTATCAGGGACTCATAGGTCATTGACGGAGCACGCGACATCGGGCCTCGCGACCTCAGAACACCGGGTCTCAGGGGGGGAAAGACTAACGGCCGAGGCGCGAAGCCACGAGAAGGCGAGATCGCGGGATCGGCATTTCGGGACTTCGGAGCCCGGGTGTGGGAGGACAAATTCTCCGAGCGGCGAGAAGCGAAGGAAGAGTCAACGTTGACTTTCCTCGGTCTCGGGAAATCCGGGAGGGGGACATTCGACGTCGGGACTCGCGAGAGGCGAAATTCCGAATCTCTTCCCCAGACAAGTTGTAAAGAGGAAGCGTGTGTGGAAGAGACTGTAGGTTGCGAACTCCCGATAAGGGAGGGAAGAGTGCCAACTCCTCGGGCCGTGGATTGGAGAGGTCCTGGTGGGGCGACCGTGCTCGCTGAGGGGCAGGTCAGCGATCAGATATGCTCTTTCTTCTAGTGCTAATATATTACGTTCAAATATCATAGGAAGAGATCTTAGTACCTTTTGAACAATTAAAAATTCTTTGATTTCGTATCTCAATCCCAATATTGCATTTATTGTTTAATCGACTTGTAAAAAGTAAGCTACAATATTCTCATCTTCCTTCATCTTTAGTTGTTCGAACTGACCTCTGTAAGTTTGAAGCTTTGTTGCTTTGACTTTTGAATCTCCTTCATAAATATTTCGAAGTTTGTCTCAAATATTTTTAGCAGATTTACAATGTAAAACTTTGGTGAATATTGATTCTCCAAGACCATTCAGAAGTTCATTTGTGGCTTTGGAATTATTCTGACCGAATTTCATTTCTTTTTCATTTGTCGACGAAACTGTTGGTGTTGTGTATCCATCTACAATTGATTTCCAAATTTCAAATCCTTGTGCCTGTATATGTGTCTTCATCCTTATGCTCCAAAATGCATACTTTTGTCCATCAAAGTGTGGTATTCCATTTTTATACATGTTTTTTCTCTCCATGATCTACCTTTCAGTGGTTATAATGATTTCTGAAGGAACCGGCTCTGATACCAATTGTTGGATTACTGAGAGGGGGGGTGAATCAGTAATAGAGAAATCTAATCCTTTTTAATCATATAATGCAAGTGTTATATCAATGTAGCATTGTCATACAATAATTTCAGAGTAAATAAACATTAAAAAAATGAACAATCATACACTAACACAGTACACCAGTGTTTTTACGTGGAAACCCAAAGCGGGAGAAAACCACGAAATGTTTTTTATTATATGACTTGAAAGCACCAACTTCCTTTGTTTTCTAGTTGCAACTGGAAGGAGGCTCTAACCCCCTAGTTTCTCAGGCTACAACCTGAGGGAATCTCCAACTCCCCAATTCTCTGGCTACAACCAGAAGGAGGCTACAACCCCCTATGTTCTCCAACTACAACTGGAAGGTGGCTACAACCACCTATCCTTACCCCGTCCAACCGCCCTGACGTATAAGTAGAATGATGGAACCACTGTCACAATATCATGGTGAGATATATTGTTGTAAAATGATACCAATAAACTTACACAAAACAACCTGTACCAATAACCTAAACCATGCATCAACCTGTACCTCAACCTATAATCAACCTGTACCATAAACAAGTGCATCAACCATGCACTAACCTGTACCTCAACCTCAACCAAACTACCTCATCAATTTCATCATCCAAATTTGATTTGTAAATCTATAATAGACCTGATGTATATGATAACATACCTACAAATCTTCCTTAACTTTAACAACAAGAGACTAGCATTGTCATCAAACTTTACTTTAGTCTCACATGACTAGTTTTGGATTAGTCAACAACCCTAACTTGAAATAATAATAATTACTATGTACCTGTAATGACTAAAGATCTGAAAATAGTACAAAATGTTGTTTAGTGTGTTTTATGCAATTCCTCCAGGTTTCACTACTTGGAACCTCTCAAAAAATAAGTTATAGAGAAAATGGCATACCTTGTTGAATTTTGGATTATTCTAGAGAGCGAACTTGTAGAGCATGCCCCACATGGAATATTTTTTGTATGGATCTGAAAATTGTACATAGAATACTACAAACCATACTCTAACCAACACATTTGGTCTTACTGAATTTGGATCTATTATGAAGAATTTATGACCTTTTTACCCGAAACACATGTTTTAGACTAGTTTCAAGACTAGCCACAAACCCTATTTTCCACAGAGTGTAACTCCAAAAATACAACACCGAACCACAAGCTGAAATTCGTACTACAACTACTTGGATATGTTTCCTCAATGGCCTCCAAATTTCACGGTCTGAATCATTCTAGAAAAAACGTTATTGCAAAAATGGTGACATGACCTATAAATAACATACCTTAGAAAGCATCATCAAAAGAATTTATCCTCCTTTGAATTTTGGCCATCTTTACTTCACCTTCCCTCTGAAATTTGTCTTAGATATCCTTTGGTTATCTTATTCACTTGTAGATATTCAATATGCTCAAGTGTGATTAAAATGAGAGAGTCTTGCCTCTTATTTATACTTTCATGTAGCTTCCTTAGAAGCATCTTCTAGATCACTTTGTCAACATAGCCACTTTGTCCACATAGTCACCTATGTCCAACTTTGCCCAATTTTCCACTTTTCCATATATACAATAGCCACTTGACTACTTAACCCATTTTCCTCATTTTAGGGTTAACCTTATTATAACCAATTTCCATAATTATATATTTATCCATTTACTTTATTATTTAAATAGTCCTCCTTGACTTTGTCACTCCACTTTATTATTTAAATAATCCTCTTTGACTTTGTCACTTCACTTTATAATTTAAATAATCCTCTTTGACTTTTTCACTTCACTTTATTATTTAAATAATTTCTTCTTTGCAAGAACTTTGACTTCTTTGACCTTTTGGGGCTTCAAGCTAACATATGAGGGTCCTCCAACTTCGTAAGGCCATAACTCTCAAACCGTGAGGATTTATGTGAAGTTCCACATACCACCAGAAATGGCATGACATGTAATATCCATCTAGAGTAGTCTTTCCTACAAATATATCAAAACTCATACCATTATATATAAAACAAACTTGGGTCCATTACCCAAACCTTTGTGCTACCGAAACTTTCTACCGGACTTTCTTAAAAGGTTGACATCAATGAAAACCAACCCAATTAATCAAAACACACTCCTTAAGGATCTCCCCCATGTCAAACATTGGTGGGAAACATACTAGGACAAAATTTCCACAGAGGATTCTGGAGTATATGCGGTCGATCCCACTTGGGATGTTTTTGTGGATGCGGTCAAGGAACAATATTACCTTGTTGGTAACTATGACAACTAGTACATGAGATGGGCAATGTTGCATAAAGAGAGGGACCAAGAAGTGTCTAAGTTCACCAATACCTTTCACACCTTGCACATCAAGATGGGTATCAAATATTTTGAGAGGCATTTGGTTTTGAAATACTGTGGGGATCTACACAGGTACATCCAAAGTGAAATGGAGTTTCTGGACATCTCATCACTGGGATTTTCCTATCAATATGTTGTCAAAATTGAGAAGAAATTTAGGCACCTAAACAAACGAGAGTTCGGTTCCTCAAATACACAACAACTAAAGTATGATAATGACAACCCTAACAAATTGTTTATGGAAATGTCATGTTGTTTATGAGTCTCGACCCTGTAGTGTCATTTTTACTCTGGAGGGTCATCTCTACAAGATATCAGAGGTAGTTTCAACTATTGTCCCACCAAAAATTTACCGCAAGGTAATCTCTCATACTACCAAATTCAGTCTCTTCACTATCTATTCGAAATATGAACAGAAGGACACAACAACCACTACATCCTTGGCCCAAGACCTTTCTATCCAACAGAAGTAGATTGCAAAAGAGAAATAAGATATTATTTCTTCACCTAGAAGGGTTCCTCCACACTACCCAATCAATCCAATATACAAAAACTTGGTTGAACATATTCAACCCTACCATCAATAGGTTTGACATCCTTCCACAAACCAAGCAACGCAACTTCTCCATCAAAGCAAGCAGCTCACCAAGATTCAGATTCAGCAAATGCTTTCCCCTCTCCCCCGGGAAATCAGTGCAATGGATACCATTTCTTCCTAAGGAGTGAGTATTTATCAAGATGGATATCAGTGGCCACCCAACTAATTCAACTGGCTCAAAATAGTCTTTTGGCGACTTACTATTTTTAGCATTTTTTTGGTTCCTAAACTTTCAAGGCCATTTTGAGGGCCTAAATGAAGTTTTTTTGAGATCGAGCACCTTAATGAAACCCAAAGGCTCTGATTGAGCCCCAATTTAATCTCCTCAACAATACCTTTACAACAAGCTATAGTGCACCCAAAATGGAGATCATATGCCAAAGTTAAGCCCCCATGAAGTTGATACACCAAACTACCCAAAACGGGGTCCAAAAAACTGTTTCCTTTTCATATTTTAGAGTTAGGATTTTGGTTTTTATTTATGTTAAAAAGGACTTTAGAGCCTCATTGTAATAATCTTCTTATGAATTCAAGTAGTTGTCACATCTCTTCTCAGAGAGAATATTCCACCGTTCTAGCGAGTCTTTCACTCTTTATTTCTACAGTTTTGTACATATCACTCATTAATATAAATTGTGTATTATTGTATCTATGTGTTTATGGTTTCATATATAATATATTTTTGTTATATTATTGGATATATATATATATATATATATATATATATGTGTGTGTACATTTATTTATTATATCTATGCTCTCATTTCGTGCTGAAAATAATCCAGATCATGTCTAGGGTTTTCTTATTACTTCTTGATGTTAAAAAGACTTGGAGGCCTCATTGTAATGCATTCAAGTGAATGTGTGTAGTCATATCATATCTTCTCAGAGATTAGCTACCACCATTCAATCAATATTGTTTCATTCTGCATTTTACATTTTCAATAGATTTGTTTATTGAATACGAGTTATGTTTCACTATATATCTATTATTGTTCTTCGTATATCTGTGTTAATGTTATATATCTATGTTTCATTTTGTTCCTCTCATAAATCTGGTTCAATTGAGGCAACAATAAGAGGAATGGAAAGCATCAAGAAGATGAGATGGTCTAAAATTCAAACCATCTACAAGAACACAGAAGACAAACATATGTGTAATTGTTACAATGTTTACTTCAAGAAGATGGTCTTTGATGATGTTAAACATATTTTAGAGTTATGTACAATATGTAAATATAAAATAGATGTAAAGAGTTGTATTAGAGTTCTCTCATAAGCATGTTAATCAGTGTAAAGTAATACAAATTAATCACATTGTATCTAAAGTGTGTTACTTTTTTTTAAATCCTATTCACAAATTGAAAATATTATACATCAATTCTAAAACAAAAGATAAAAATGTAATCTACCTATTAAATAAATAAATTCCATATTTTCACAAGGAGGCATTCGTACACTAGGAACTCATCCTTTAAGTTCCCACTTCCCAAGGGATATTTGGATGGGTAAGGGTCATCCCTAATTGGATGTGCACACCCTTGGGGATGTTGGGGATGTCCCCATATTATACAGTTATTTGCTACATGATCACTTGATGGGCATCATCCAAGAGTTGGAAGTATGAAACACTGAGCCATACCACTTTTCCCCTAAGATTACTACAATTTTTTGCATGGTCACCAGTTACCCATTTGCAACCTATGACCAGGAAGTGTTGGTCTCTCCTTGTCCTCTTACAAGGAGTGATTGGTCGCTCCCTACAAGATTGCAGGGTGAAACCGGGTCTGTTAATCCCCTATTAAAATTGGTTTCGTGAGATGAGATTCAACCACGGATTCTTCATGGTTCTACCTTGAGAATCTCTTCATCTTAGGCATGTAAATCTTCTCCAAATTTTTCTTTGATCTTGTCTCATCTATCCTATAAATAAAGGGGGTCTCTCATAGAAAAAGGGAGGAAAAATATAAATTAAGCTTATGCTAGCAGATTAATCATCGAGATTGGGAAAGTAATCTGGTTAGAGCTTCATCGGGCTTAAACTACTTCCATTTTATTAATAGAAGATTCACATGAATTTCCCTCTTATTTGATCATGCATGATTGTTATAATATTTGGAAATAATTAGGATGTTCATGTCATATCATTAGATATATAATTAATCTACGCATGATATATTTGATCTTGTGAAAGGAATTTGCTTGTATCTTCATGTGTGCAGATCCACATTGACAAGAGCGAAGGGCATCTTTGACCAAGAAGAAAACAAAGGAGTGTGCAGGGACAACCGTCGGGTGATTGGGTAAACTCTTTATTCCATTCACTTATAGATCATTCATGTGTATGATTTAGATCTAGGAAGGTCCAAAGTGTCTATCTCTATTATGTATTAGGTCTAGGAAGAGCCTAAGGGAAGTAACTCTTGCAGGGTGAAAATATCCTACAACAGATTGGTGACTCCTTAGGGGAAGTTAATTTTTCTTCCTCGGTTTTTTATTTGTCTTCCCAATATCCTTGCTTATTGTAAACCCCAATTTGTGTTCTTGATCCATCAGTAATCCTTTTCCAAGGCTGTTTTCAAATTCCCAATCTGAGATATGATAGATATGCTCCATATCTATTTCTTTTTTCAATCATACGATCGTGTTCGTGACTTGTCTGTGTACACAAAGCGACCTTACCCTTGTTTTTTTCTTGTTTATCCATCAATAGATGTGACCACCCTCACAACTGCACTACCTGGTGTGACCCCTACTTTTGGTCACATGTTGCACCTCTGCAAGGTGCGATTGGTTGTTTTGTTGTAACTAACAGGGTGCGACTAGGCCTTCCAAAAGCCATTTTTTGAAGGGAGATCCTTCAAAACATAGCCTAGATCTATTTCTGTTTTTTCTTCCATCCCTCCAGATCTCTATTGGATTTGTTCGAGCAGTCATTGTTGCAATATCTTTCAAATTCACTTTGAATTTTTTTCCTTTGTGTGTCGTTTCATTTTTTATTAAAAGCACTTTCTATATTTGTGGGTATAGTTTAGATTAATTAATATCATTCCCAAAGAATTTTATAGGGATAATGGCACTTTTATGAAGAGAGTCCATTTATGTTTAGAAATATTTCATTTTTTCCTTTAGATTTTCTTCCATTGTTAAAACAAATTCAAATCTCTTGATTTGCATTTCATCCTAGAGTGCAATTCATTTTCAAGTTATTTGAAAACTTTTTCTACTGTTGAAAGCTTGAATTTTGCATTGACGAAATTATTGTGCTTGGATATTCTACTCCTTGGGTGCTTGTTTTGGTTTGTCTTCCTTATCTTTTGAATTCTTTGTGATTATCATTGCATACGTTCATTTTGTCAAAAACAAGAGAAAAATAATATTTGTTTTTAGTTTCCATCCAATTTGAAAAGAAAAACAAAAAGAAGTGTTTTGGTACGTAGTTGAAAAGGCTTATTTGTTTTTGGGATTTCAAAAGCAATAATTCGGCAGTTTTTCATTTCAAAATTTTCCATTTGATTAAAGAAAAACAAAAGTTACATGCTTTTGGGTGTTCATTTTTTTTAATAGGAAAATATCTCTTCTCTTGAGTGTTCATTTGGTCTCGATACTTTGTGAATCTTGAATTTGTTTGAGATCTTCATGAGTCTTACTAGTCCACTTATATTCAGTCCTCTAGAATAGATTCATACTTGGTTATCCTACCCATACATTTGATCCTAACTGTCGGTTGTACCCCCTCAGAGGCCGAATTTCATTTGGTAACCTTAGTGACCTTTCTTAGTTATCTACAGATGTGACTATGGGAGGATTCCCATAGTACTTTAGGTAGATTTTGTATCACACTTTTAGTACCCTTCAAGGGTAATCTTGCAAAAATGAGGTTTGCTTGCACTAAGAAGGGTTGTTACGTGGAGGTCGAGGTAATTGCTTCGCATATCTTCACTGACAGCTTTACATCTCGTCATTTGAATATCCTTCTATCTATTGTTTATTGGTTGAATACTTGTAGTTTTTTTTCTAGGAGTGTGTTTCTTTTAATGTTTGTTGTTGTCCTTAGAAATTGTTAAATTTTAACCATGCCTGATCACAGGCTTCATAGATCGCGAAGAATGCAAGGGTTAGACCCTAAATATCACGGTCATCCAAAAAACCCTTCCAAAAAGGAATAGTTAATGAAGAAATTTTCTATAAAACAAGAAATATAGGTCCCTCAGGTGAACTAATTGAAGGGGCAGTTGAAACCATTGAAGCAGGTAACTTCCTCCCTCCCACCAATCCCCCTTCCTCACCAGTTACTTGGGTACCTACCTATTTTAATATATCGTACCACCCGACATGTACATCAGATAATCTTATGGAATGCATGTATCAACATCCACTTCTACAAATGGAATAGTGATACCCCCAATGGACTCTGAAATTGCCACCCTGGCACACATTACCACTTTTGTCACTTTTCCTTGGTGGCCAACATCGTTGACCCCAATAACCCCACCACAAATATATGTCGGGACAACTCATGTTCCCACCAATAGAAATGAACCGAGATTGATACCAAGCGCAATACTTGGTCACACTCTACAAATTCATTGTAGTTAGGTAGCCAGCAGTGTCACTGCCATGAACCCTGCAACAAGTACTTTGTCTTTCCACCCCTCCATTCAAGTAGGTAACTTAACAATAGTCGCCCAAACTATTTATCCTACACCAATTATTCACACAGGAGGTTCCTCTTTACTTCTCACTAGGGGGGGGGGATTATAAATGGGAGGAAACCCTTAGTCACAGGGCCCTCTACAACATGGGGGGAACAACCAACATGGGGGAAAAAACCACCAAGGGGACAACAACCAGTTGGGGGGGAACCCTCAACTGCAAGTCCATTACCATCCTAGGAGAAACAAATTGTTGGGTCACAACCCCATGCTTTGGGAAAACAACCAGTTTGGGGCCCAACCCTTACTGGAAACTAACCAGGGAAACCCATGGCTAGAAACCAAACTCAACCCTAGGGGCAGGCCATTTCCACAGGCTCTTACACTACCTTTACTCTAGTCCATACATGGATTTATTCAGGATTACCATATTCGGGAGTGGCCAACACTTTATGGGGTCAACCTCCTTCAATGGGAATTCCTCTACAAGGAGATTTCCCTACCCAAACAAAAAATCCCCTAATTCCCACTCCCCAACCTTCTCAACCTTCATATATGGGAGGACCAATAGGTCGTAAAATTCCAAATCAACATGTATATAGTCCTACTGGTTCTCTGATGCCACATCAATATTACCATTACTCGCAACCAAACCAACAACTTCCTTTTCTATCCACATTAGATTTGTCGTATTTTTCTCATTTGACAAACGATCCCATACTCCATGCCCCATTTTGGCCCCCTATCCTTGAAAAAATCCCATTATACATCCCCAATTTAAACGAAAAACTAGGATAATATCCAAACAACCACATCATGACCTTCCATATTTGGTGTTCTTCCAAGTCCTTGATGGATGATTCCATCCAATTATGACTTTTCTAGAGAACACTCATAGGAACGGTAGCTAAATGGTATATTGAGTTTCCATGGAACTCTTTTGGTGACTTCAACACTCTCTCCATGGAACTTTTTACTCACTTCTAACTACCTATCTGGTATGAAACCAGAACTGAACTTTTAACCTCCCTTAGACATTCTACCTCCACTCACATTTTTATGACATTCATGAATGGAGGCGATGAAGATGGTTGATTAAAGCCACTATTCTGGACCAACTACTGGCATATTGGTTCACAAAGTCTCTTTTACCACCCATATCCAGAGACGTCACCATGGGAGGAATTATAATCGAGGAGCAGGAAATCAATCATGCCCAAAATTTAGATTTGGTATATTTTCAGTCCGACACATTATAATATATGATTCCCCATGCTCCTCATCCATCAAGTGATCAATCAAAACCAGCCCAGGGACCCCACACTAATGGTATGGTTGGTATTGTATCTTCCATTACAGTTTTCCAATTGACTAGGAAACTTATTCAATCAACTATAGCTTACAATCCCACATCTTTTTTTCATGCTACCACCTCCACTTCGGCCCATGCTCAAACCTCCGATGTAAAATCGGTGCAATCAACCGCACCCAAAAACCTGAAAAAATATGGAGGTAAAAAGAAAGGTAATAATAATAAGAAAAAGAAGAATCCTTCTGAGAAGACAGGCCCAAAAACCCAAGACCCCAATGCTGGGGGAGGGGGGGGGGGAACGAAAGGTAAAGTATCATTGCATGGTATGTTAGGAGGACCAGTACACTAAAGAATTCCCTCACCTTGTCGAGGGTCATAAATACCTTGAATGAGGGGGAACTCCTTCCCAACTAGCAATATTAACTAATCCCCCCCCCCAAAAAAAAAACAACAGATGATATCACAAACCCACACACCCCCATGGGGGGAAATGTAGATTCCTCAATAGAAAATGTTTTGATTGTTAAATATATGGTGGAATTAAACACCAGAGATAAGAAATATGACTCCATGGAGGTGAAACATTCAACAAAGGATCCTCCACCAACTTAACCACCCACTAGCCCTCTCACATTAGAGAAACCGGCTTTCGAACCTACCATCCACCCTCCCAAATGGGTACTTTGAGGGACCACCCATAATCCAAATTATCAGGTAGCCCAACATTATAGCATAGTGGAAGATCTTGCCTAGGCCCCATGTGCCATTTATGCCCTCAAAGTATTGCAGAGTTGTCATGCACAGAGGAAAACCTTACTATCATCCATAGGGGGAATAGAACCTTCGAAGTCTACCATCATTTCCTTTTACACAGAACAGAGTGAGTCATGCATGCCACACCAACTAGCATTGCAAATTGTAGTTCGGTATTTGAATAAGAATATCTTTTTTATGGTGATCGATGAAGGAGTTTCCACTTGTATTATGTCTTTTTCATGTTGAAAATCCATTGGTTCTCCACATCTCACCACATCCTCAAACATCCTTAAATATTTTGATGGAAATTATTTTAAACCCTATGGAATTCTCACCTCCATATCCATTGAGCTCAGGGGAAAGACTATATTCGTCGAAGTCGGAGTGGTTGAATCCACACCCCACCCCTTTCATCGACTAGATTATCGATGATTGCGCTGGATGCAAATTATTTTCATTTATGGATGGTTTCTCTGGGTATAATCAAATTCAAATAATTACGGGACCAACAAAAAACATATTTCATTTTCCCTTGGGGAAATTTCGCATATCGAAAGTTATTGTTCGGTATTAAAAATGTCGGTGAAACATTCCAACAAGCCATGTCCTACACCTTCTATGACATAAAATGTATCATAAAGTCGTGTCTAGATGACCTTCCCGCAAAATCCAAGAGGCACAAATATCATCCAGATCACCTAAGACAATTTTTTCTACATTGTCGACATTACAACATTCATTTAAACCCACACAAATGCATTTTTTTTGTGGAATTTAGTCACCTTATAGGTTTCATCATATCCAAGTTTGGGATCAAAGTTGATCCCTTGAAAATCGAGGAAATTACCAACTTTCCTCCACCTCTCTCTATATCCCAACTTCAAAGTTTACAGGGGAAAGAAAAAAATTTACGATGTTTTATCGCCAACTATGTGAAAATTGCAAAAGGTTTCATGTGTTTACTTAAGAAAGTTGTTCCATTTATTTGGGATGAGCAAGCTCAACACTCCTTTGATGGTTTAAAATTTTCACTCACATTCACCTCTTTATTGAAACCTCCCAACTATAATCAAGACTTTCTATTATATCTCGTTACTTATGAAACCACCATTGTCATGGTTCTTTTCCAGACTGGCGATGAACAAAATGAACATGTTATTTACTATCTTAGTAAGGGCCTTTTTGGCACCAAACTTCATTATGCTTATGTTGAGAAGATGGTACCGGTATTTGTTTTTGTTTTCCATCGTTTTTGGCATTATATTATTTTGTGAAATACCACAATTATATATGATTTTGACCCAATGCAATATATCCTATCACGTTAGATTATTGGGGGTAAATACTTATCCTTCAAGAATTTGATCTCGAGTTTTCTACCACCAAGTCTAAAAAATCCTTGGTATTTTTCGAATTGATGACTGACCTTCCTCCATTCCATGATGAATCTATGATACAAGATTCATTACCCAATGAATCATTGTTTCTCATCAACATGCTTGATCCTTGGTATGGAGATGTCTTAATATATCTCCAAACCCAATGTTTTTGGCCCGAATTATCAAAAGATAATCGTCCACGTATTTGACATCAATCTCACCATTACCTTATTGTGGGAGACGTTCTTTATCGTCATGGGGTATATATAGTTTTGTGTCATTGTGTTTTCCACTATTGGTCCTTGGGTATGAAAGTAAGTGAATATTAAGGCATAAAAGACAGAATGTGAACTGTGCAGAAGACACAATGACTGATATTGGGTCGAAGTGAGCCGAAGAGAAGAAAAGATGGTGCAAAGTAAGAGAAAGAAAGTTGTTGGACAAGGAGATTGAGGATGGACATATCAGAAAGGAAGATGGATCGTGGGCAACTCAGCAAGCAGAAAAATCCATTGTTATATGCTTTGGATCACCTCGCGAGAGGGAAGGAAAGACAGGCTGGTGAATCCCTGAAAACATGGGTCAAGTTGACCTAGGATTTTAGACACCCAGGGTTTTGGTATCTAGGATTTTGACACTTAGGTTTCAACCTAAGGATGTCTGAGATCTATTTTAATGTATAAATAAATGTCTAAATGACCTGGGATGGGTCGGTACTAGGTTGGTTGAGAGTTCATTGTCATTGTGAGATCGAGTGATTACTACTGTGTGAGAGATAAGTGCTAGTGTGAGGGCCTTCTGTATTGTAAGATCTTCAGCTGGGTGTGAAGATCAACCCTCCAGCTGGGTGTGCAGGGAGCGAAGAGAGAGAGAGAGAGAGAGAGAGAGAGAGAGAGAGAGAGAGAATATATTTTGGCTAAAGAGCGCAGACAAGAATTGTATGCTTCCATCTTAATATATTATAAATCATAATTATGTGGACGTATCCCTAGGGAGAGGGTGAACCACATACATATTGTGTTATGTGTGATTGGTGTTGGGGTCTTTGTCATTTGATATGTTGGTATTGTTATATTGTGTTAGATCTAAGATATAACTTGTGAAGTAGGCCTAAGGAGGATAAAGAATACTAGGTTACTGTGTGTAGTTGCTTTGAATTCATTTTTCATTTCCTCTTCTTGTAGGCACTTGTGTCCTGCATCCCCCTATTGCTACTTTGGGTGAGACTGCATCTGTTTCGCAGGTGTTGCCAAAAGGGCCAGTAGTTAGGGCTTGTTGGTGCGCTATTAGAGTTGAACCCTGAGTCTGTCCCCGTGCTAACAAATGGTTTTGTTGTCGGGACATGAATCTTCTTAAGGTAATGTCAATGTGGTTTCCATTGAAGAAAGAGATTCAGAAGTGGATAGAGGATCAAGAAAAGGACTTCTTTGAAGCCCAAAACAAGAACCCTAATATTATTATAGAGGATTGGTTAGGAATATATGTCTTTACTGATATACACGAGATTTTGTTTGGAGGAATTCATCAGGAGTTATACGAGTGGCTAGCTAGGTTAGAGGACACCCAATTTGAGATCAGATCTAGACCACCTATGGTTTGGACATTGGTGTTGATCAAGAAGGTCAAGAGAGTTGATAACATCGTGTCAAGAGAATTAGATCACTAGTTCGATAGTACCATTGGAGGGTATATCATCGAGTTTGTTGTTGATAGAGTAGAGTCATATAGCCAAGCTGAGAGGTATTTCTTTAAGGGACCTAGAGGAAAATGTCTACACTTTTTGAAGTTGAAGATCAAGATGCTATTCCATGAGAAGAACATATTGAAGATACAGTAGTTGGTTGTATTGGAAAAGGCTAATGTTCAAGAAATCAGACAGCGATAGAGACACAGAGGCTAGACATACGTGCAGTGGGAGAGCATTTAGAGAAGTCCCTCTTGTGAACCTATTTAAGCAGAACTACAAGGATGAGGGTTTCTACAATGGAGAAAAGGAAGATCTGACAGATGAAGAGCATTCAGAATCCGCTAGGGAAAAGGAAGGGAAATTTGAAGAACCTCGTCGAGAAGAGCCAAAAATTTTGGGAACCACGTCGACTATTGAAGTAAGTACTATTATTCCTCCTGTTGTTTCAACAACATTAAGAAATTAGAGTAATCAAAGTCACCAGAGTGCTCTGAGAACTACTACTAGTATTCCACCACATATTCAGTCAGGAAACCTAGAAAAACATATGGCAGATGAGATGAGGTTACCCACCTTTAGAGGAGATGGATCTGAAGATCCTGATAAGCATTGGTTTCTATGTGAATTTGTATGGAGTATTAATAATATCACCGATGAAGTTGTTAAACGAGATCAACTCAGTACTACCCTAAGAGATCACGCACTGAGCTGGTACATGAAATTTGTCCAAGGAAATGCATCGAAACTGTTGAATGTCATTAAGACTACACTAATCATTGAATTCAAGAAACCTAAGGTAGAGTTGTAGTGAATTACAGAGCTAAAAGAAATCAAGCAGAGAATAGTTGATCCCATGTGGAAGTTTGATCATAGATTTAAGACCTTGACAGACCATTTGACCTTCCAAATCCCAGATGAGAAGAACAATGAATGGTTCATTGTTTCCCTCTTACCACACATCAGAGTTCCTCTGATGCAATAGAATATTGCTTCGCAGGCTGAGGCGTTGGAGATCGCCAAGAATTTAGAATTAGCCCCTATGGGAGAATCCAACTCAGGTATGAGTCAAATCTTTATTCAACTAACTAGTTTATCTCTATAGGTTGAAGATATGAAGAAAGGCAAAGGAAAAGATAAAAGAAAAGACATTTGGTGTATCATATGAAAATCATAAGGCCATGACAAAGAACATTTTCCCTTATTTCATGAATACTTGGCCTCTGGAGCCCCGAGCCCTTTGAAGCAAGTTACCCTACCCTGGTGCGAGGTATGTAGAAATCGACATAGCCCTGGTGAATGTTACTATCTGCAAAATATGTCCGTACACCCACAAATATGTATTGCATGTTCTGTAAGTCGGTAGGACATGATGACAAGGATTTTAGGGCTTACGATCTCATGCATGAAAGGTCTAGGGATATATAAAAAAATTCAAGGTGAAGTACAACAAGAAGGAATCATTGCACAATATAATTCTCCAGGAAGAGGAAACTTCAACCCTCACAGTGGATTCAGAGGAAGAGGAAGAGGAGGAGGTATGGGTCGAGGTCAAGGAAAAATCATTTGTTATAACTGCATGCAGCTAGGACACTTAGAAAGGGACTGTCATAACCCTTGTACCACTTGCATCTATTGCATCTCATTTGAACATGTTATCGAAGATTGTCCTATGTTGTTAGCCAAACTTTAGGAGAGATGAGGACCTCAGAAGAACCCGCAAGTGAAACTGATATATGTTGAACCTCGCGGAGAGGAACCTAGAGTTGTTGTTATCACTAGAGGAGGTGTTGTTACAAGAGAAGAAAGAGTGACCCAAGGAAAGACTATAGAAGAATCAGGAGTTAGGAAAGTTCTAGAGAAGACACAAGTTTTTGATGCAAAGAAAGAAAAACAAATATTTGAGGAGGAAAGAAAAGAATTCAGGAGAGACCAAGGTTCTTCATCGAAGACATGACTAGAAGTAAGAGAATGTGGAATGCCTCTAGAATTTGACCAGTATTCTATGCCAGGAAAAGGAAAAGAGGTAAGCAAGCTCGTGGAATTCTTATATACTTGTATTAAGTTGATTCAGGATGAAATCAATGTACAAGAGCTACAAAATTTAATCAGACAGTATGAGTTAGGAAAGAAAGATCCCTTTCTGAATAGAGCAGTACACAAAGTCTCTAAAAAGAGAAGGAAAAATAAGGAACTACACCTGAATGCTCAAATTGGAGAGTATGATATAGACTATGTAGTCCTTGACTTAGGGTCAGAGGTCAATGTCATGACAAAGCAGACCTAGGCACTGATGGGAAAACCTAATTTGATCTACTCCCTTGTCGGGATTAGGATGGATAATCAGAAATCTATAATCCCCATTAGAAGATTGGAACATGTCCCTGTGGACATCGACAGAGTAAGGATGTTTGCAGACATCGAGGTGATTGAGATATTTGATGATAGTTGTCCTTGTTATCGCACGGTTTGTAGGAAAGGTCCAAGAGCTTGAGTAAGGGCTTGAAACCGGCGTAACAGGAGCTTCCCCACCCACTGTCACCTCGATGGGGAGCTCTTTCTATTTAGGAGGGCAAGTCCAAGGGAGACATCCCTAAGGCAATCTGGGTCAAAGGAAGGCTAAAGGATAAAGGCCAAGTCAAGGAAAACCCCTTNCACAGATTGCTGCCCAAGAGAGGATAGTCAAGGAGATAAAACCACTGATGATGCACCTGTTTGCGAGACAAAACAAAGAGAACTAGAAAGTGCTTGCAGTGGGTTAGTACTTCATAAGCATTCAAGACTATCTTTCAATAAATATATGAGCAAATAGACTAATGCTATTATTGACGAAGTCAATGATGGCTAAACAAAGCAAAGACTTATATCACTTCTCCAATAAAGCATCAAGGGAAAATCAGTATTCAATGTTAACAATTCAACTATGTATCATATCATTAATGCAATGTCAAATCAGCTCATACATATAAAGTTGTTGCGTCACTATATAATGTTGCTGCAATGATGTGACGTCAACCTTAACCAATGAGACACTTTGAAAGACAATGAGTGCAACGTTTTGTCAAAATAGCTTATAGATATAATCAATGCCTCAAGA
>ML777005.1:3399217-3436815 GCA_009831015.1 Picea engelmannii | reverse complement strand
GTACCAGGTATGATTCCTACTTGCTTCTACTTTGGTTTAAATCTGATCTGATTATATAATTATGGAGTTAGCTTTGTATGGATCTATGAGATGTGCTCATTGTAATTTGTTTATGATAAGTTTCAGATCTGAGTTTTTTTTTTTTCTGAAGTCATATACATCCGTGTGTTAAAGATCTGAGTTAGATAGACCTGTTGTATTCAGATAGATGTTGTCTTAGATCTGAGCTAACTTACATATGAATTCTGTGTTGTGTCTTTAAGCTGACACTAATTGTTCTAGATCTATCCTACTATATGTTGTTGCAGACCTGAGTTGAGTGTTCAGTTCTTTAGGTACATTGTTTAGATCTGTCTCTTAGATCTGAGTTTAATATGTGATCAGAGCTTCTCTTTTAAATAGCTGCAGTTTGCTTTACCTATGGTCTATCCTTGATTGACTTATAGATCAATTATGTCTTGTTTATTAGAAAAATTAAAAGAGACTAACATTCTGCATTTTACCCTAAAAATCTAACACAGAGGATTGATTAGAAATATATATCTTTACCAATATACATGATATTTTCTTTGGAGGAATCGATCAGGAGCTATATGAGTGGTTAGCTAGGTTAGTAGATACTGAGTTTGAGATCAGATCTAGACCTCTTATGGTTTGGATGTTGGCATTGATCAAGAAGTTCAAGAGAGTCGATAGCGTTGTATCATGAGCAGTAGATCACTGGTTTGATAGCACCATTGGAGGGTACATCACCGAGTTTGTTGTTGACAGAGTAGAATCATATAGCCAAGCCAAGATATATTTCTTCAAGGGACCTAGAGGAAAATATTTACACTTTCTAAAGTTGAGAATCAAGATGTTATTGCATGAGAAGAACATCTTGAAAATACAGTAGTCGGTCAGATTAGACAAGGCTAATGTTCAAGAACTTGGACAGTGACAGTGACACAGAGGCTAGACATACGCACAGTGGGAGAGCGTTCAGAGAAGTACACCTTGCGAACCTGTTTAAGTAGAACTATGGGGAAGATGGTTTCTAAAGTGGAGAAGAGGAAGATTTGACAGAAGAAGAGCATTAAAAACCTGCTAGGGTAGAGGAAAAGGAAGTTGAAGAACCTCATCGGGAAGAGCCAGAAACTTCAAGAAATTTGCAGACCATTGAAGTAAGTACCATTACTCCTTATATTGTTTCAGCAGCACCAAGTAATCAGAATAGTTAGAGTCACCAGAGTCCTCAGCGTACTATTACTACCAGTTCAGCCTATACTCAAACAGGAAACCTATCTTTATGGGCTCCCTATCTTTATGGGAGATGGATCTGAAGATTCTTATCAACATTGGTTCCTATGTGAAGCCATATGGAATATTAAGAATGTCACTAAAGAAGATATTAAAAGAGATCAGTTCAGTACTACCTTAAGAGATCACACACTGAGTTGGTACATGAATTTTTCCATGGACTTCCACAGCCTAAGCCAATGAATGATATTAAGAATGCATTGATTGCAAAGTTCAATAAACCCAAGTCAGAGTCACAATGTATTACGGAGCTGAAAGAGATCAAGAAGAAAGTAGATGAACCTATTTGGGATTTCGATCAGAGGTTCAAGACCTTAACAGGTCGATTGACCTTTTAGATCCCAGATGAGAAGAACAAGGAATGATTCATTGCTTCTCTCTTACCACACATCATAGTTCCTCTGATGCAGTAGAATATTTCTTCGTCGGTTGAGGCATTGGAGATCACCATGAAGCTATAATCATCCCCTATGGGAGAATCCAACTCAGGTATGAGTCAAATCTTGAGTCAGCTAACTACTTTGTCTCTGCAGGTCGAAGATATGAAGAAAGACAAGGGAAAAGATAAAAGATAATACATATGGTGTGTCAAATTCAAATCAGAAGGTCGTGACAAGGAGCATTGTCCCCTATTCCATGAATAATTTTCCTCTGGAGCTCTGAGCCCTTTAAAGCAAGTTACCCTACCCTGGTGCGAGGTATGCAAAAATAGGCATTTCCTTGGTGAGTGCTATTACATGGAAAAATAATTTCAGACACCCAAAAATATGTTTTTCACATTCTGTAAATCCATGGGGAATGATGATAGGGATTTTAGAGCTTACAATATCATGCATGAAAGGTCGAGGGATATATACAAGATTCAAGGCGAAGTACAGCAAGAAGGAAACACTACACAGTATAATTCACCAGGAAGAGGAAAATTCAACACTCACGGTGGATTCAGAGGAAGAGGAGGAGGAGGAGGTATGGGTCGAGGTCGAGGATAGATCATCTATTACAACTGCATGAAACTAGTACACTTAGAAAGGGAATTTCATAACCCTTGTACTACTTCCAGATACTGCAGTTCATTCGAGCATGTTATAGAATATTTTTATGTGTTGTTAGCCAAGCTTTAGGAGAGACGAGGACCTCAGCAGAACCCACATATACAATTGATCAAAGAATAAACTCACAGAGAAGACCCTAGAGTCATTTTTATCACTAACTAGAGGAGGCACTATTATAGGAGAGGATAGAATGACCCAAGGAAAGACTACAGAAGAATCAGGAGTCAGGAAAGATGCAGACAAGACATAAAATTTTGATGAAAAGAAAGAAAAACAAATATGCGAGGAGGCAAGAAGAGAATTCAGGGGAGACCAAGGCTCTTCATCGAAGACATGACCAGAAGTAAGAGAATGTGGAATGCCTCTGGCATTCGATCAATCTGCTTCCAGGATATGGAAAAGAGACAAGTAAACTTGTTAGTTTATTGTATATGTTTATAGAGATGATTAAAGATGAGAAAGTTATACAAGAAATGAAAATTTTGGTCAACCAGTATGAGATAGGAAGGGTAGACTCTTTACTAAATAAAGCAGTACATCAACTATTTAAGAAGAAAAGGACAAATAAGGAATTACACTTGAATTCTAAGATTGGAGACTATGATATAGACTATGTGGTCCTCGACTTAGGGTCGGAGGTCAATGCCATGACAAAGCAAACCTGGGCACTAATGGGGAAACCTAAGTTGATCTATTCCCCTATCAGGCTCAGGATGGCTAATCAGCAAGTTTTCAGACCCTTTGGACGATTGGAACATGTCCCTGTGGACATCGACGGAGTAAGAACATTTGCAGACTTCGAGGTAATTGAGATAGTTGATGACGATTGTCCTTACCTTGCTCTGTTAGGAATTTATTTGGCTTTCAATAATTCCACTGTGGTTGATTTAAAGAAAAGAAAAATGATGTTTGAAGGAGATGTATTTAGGGTCATTGCACCTTCAGATCCCGATGAAGGTCAACGATACACTGACCCCACCAGAGAAGAAGATCACACATATGAACTAGAAAACATATATAAACTAACAACAAGACAACAGGATTACATTAATCACACGGCCGATGGAAACCTAAGCTGGTGAAGTGACAACACATGTTCATCAGATTTGGAGAAAGCACTGGAGAACTAGCAGAACAAAATGTATGAAGTATCTATAAGGCGATATGCTAGATTAACCAGAGAAGTTCATTGGATCGACACAACAGTAACTAATTTACCCACCTTTGATGGTTTGAACCCTTTAGAAACTTTCTTGTCAGACCTTGAAGAAAGTGTACCAACGCAAAAATGATTGTTGGCAATGGATGAGGCTTTGAAAGCAACACCAGCAATATGGTGGGGGACACAAAAAAACAACATTACAGACTGGGTACAATGTCGTACTTTGATGACAGTGTGGTTCTTGGCACAAGTAGAAGGTTGTGAAGTTAGGTATATAGTTTGAAGTTTTCCGAAGGACCATGTGAGAAGTTGTGAGGAATCCCGGAGCAACATTTCTCAAGAGCAGTGGGTGCACAAATTCATTAACACACTAGAAACCACCCCTATCAACTGGTATCTTCAAGCAGAATTGTGCCTCATTACTATAGATTGGAGAGGTATGACTCAGAACTTTATTACCACCTTTTTGTTTTAAAGCCAATATCTCTCAGTAGATGAAGCATTACATCTTGTAAAACATAAAGTATTCGAGAAGGCATATAGTCTCCCCTTAGAACAAGAAGGGGACGAATGGATTGCGCCTCTCCAGAAACTGCAAGGTTGTTACAACATCAATGTTGATGGAGACAATGATCCTAGGAAGGTGAACACTACTGAAACAAAAGTAAAAAGAGACATAGAAGGACCAAGAGTTGAGCTACCTTTCATTGGACAACCGATCAAGATCAAGAAATTCAATATTGGAACAAAGGAGACACCTAATCTTGCGAATGTTGGAGATTATTGGGATGCTACTATTATTGACAAGAGTTATTGCATGAATATCGGGACTTGTTTCCGACCAAGTTCACTGATATGAAGGGAATTAAAGGACCTATGGGAGAGATGAGGATCCCTTTGAAACTATATGCAAGACTATTCAAACAAAGACCTTACAGGTTGAACCCTAAATATCAGGAAAAAGTGAAGATTGAGCTTGACGTAATGTTAGAAGCTGGAATCATAGAACCTATTGAAGAGTCAGAGTGGATTAGCCCTATGGTGGTACAAGACAAGAAGACAAGAGATATCAGGATATGTGTGGATCTCAGGAAGCTAAATGATCCATTCTTGCATGACCCATTCCCTACCCCATTTACTGATCAAGTGTTGGATAATGTAGGAGGCCAGGAGGTATATTATTTTACAGATGGATTTTCAGGATACCATCAGATCCGTATTGCCAAGGAAGATCTCCATAAAACCAAATTTTCAACAGAATGGGGATCCTATCAGTATACAATGATGTCATTTGGATTGAAGAATGCCCCATCCATATTTTCCAGGTTGGTGGTCGAAGCATTCAAAGAGTTTTTACATAAATTTCTAGAAGCATACTTTGATGATTGGATTGTTTTTAGTTTATTGAAGAATCATATTGAATGTATGCAGACCCCCTTTAAGTTGGTTTATGGTCTAGAAGCAGTTGTACCCATGGAATATTTGGTACCAAGTCTGAGAATTGTAGCCTTTATAGATATGGATGATACTGGCATTGTTCAAGAGAGGCTTGCGTAGTTGGTCGAACTAGAAGAAGACAGATTCATTGTAGGATTCCATCAACAAGTTTAGAAGGAAAGAGAGAAGGCCTACCATGACAGACACATCAAGAAGAAGGAATTTAAGCAAGGTGATATGGTATTGGTATATGACAGTAAGTTCATGAAGCATCTAGGGAAGTTCCGAACACATTGGCTTGGACCATATGAGGTTGCCTATGTTATAGAAGGAGGAGTTGTGCAGTTGAAGAATGTGAATGGTGAATGGAAAGAAGGATTAGTGAATGGGAGTCGATTGAAGTTGTACTATGACAACCAATTTCCTCACAACTCTCAGTAAAATCATGAGGAAAAGGGTCTAGGTACCAGGTGCAGTTGAAACTGGGTACTAGACACAGAAAAGACAGTATGCACAAGGAATGGAGGCATCGAACTAAAATTAAAGGTTTCCCTGCGCAGTCTGAAGATGAAGCAGAGCAGAAGGATTAGATATGAAGTGCCTTGAGACGAGTCACAGGTGAGTGTTGGGGGGCTCTTGGCCCTAGGTTATGGAAGTAAGTGAATATTAAGGAAGAAAAGGTGAAATGTGAACTGCACAGAAGACACAGTGACGGTTATTGGGTCGAAGTAAGCAAAAGAGCAGAAAAGATGGAGCGAAGTCTAAGAAAGAAATTCATTGGACGAGGAGATCAAGGATGACAGATCAACAAGGAAGAAGGATCATGGACAACTCAATAAGTGGAGAAAGACATCGTTGGATTCTTTGGAGCACCATGCAAGAAAGAAGGAAAGACATACTAGTGAAGCCCTGAAAACGCAGTTCATGTTGACCTAGGGTTTTATACACCTAGGGTTTCAATATCTAGGGTTTTGACACTTAGGTCTCGGCCTAAGGAAGTCGGTGATTTATTGTAATGTATAATTAAAGGTCAAGAGGACCTAGGTTGGGTTGTTGTTGTTATTGTGGTTTTTTGTTGTTGTTGTTAGAAGATATTGCGCTATGAGGAGAGATTGCTATTGAGAGAGAAGTATTGTACTGTGAGGGAAATCTGTATTGTAAGATCTTCAGCTGGGTGTGAAGATCAACCCTGCAGCTGGGTGTGCAAGAAGGGGGAGATAAAGAGAGAAGAAGAAGAAGATCTTCTAGCTAAGAGTGAAAACAAGAACTGTATGCTTCATCTTAATATATTAGCAAGCACAGTTTTGTGGACGTAGCCCTGGAGAGAGGGTGAACCACATACATCTTATGCTATGTTTGATCAATGCTTTGTGCTTTTTCCTTTGATATACTGTTATTGCATTATTGTGTTAGATCTGATAGATATAACTTACACAGTAGGTTGTAGGAAGATAAAGAATACTAGACTGTTATGTGTTGTTGCTTTGAATCCAATTTTCATTCCTTTTGGTTGTAGACATCTTTGTCCTACAACCCCCTCATAGCTACCTCAGGTGAGACTTCATCTGCCTAGAAGGTGTTTCCGAAAGGGCCAGTAGTTAGGGCTTGTTTGTGTGCTCTTGGAGATGAACCCTGGTTCTGCCCCTGTGACAACAGATCCTACCAGTATACAGTGATGCCATTTGGATTGAAGAATGCACCAGCCATCGTTTCCAGGGTGGTGGTTGAAGTGTTCAAGGAGTTTTTACATAAATTTCTGGAAGCATATTTTGATGATTGGACTATTTTTAGTTTATTACAAAATCATATTGAATGTTTAAGATTAATGTTGGATAAGTGTAGGTAGTGTCAGATTGCATATTACCTGAATAAGTGCATCTTCTTCTCACCATTTGGAGTGTTGTTAGGTCATATTGTGTGTCTGGTAGACCCATCTAAAATTTCCATTATAGTTGATATGCCCCCTCCTACTTCAGTCAAATAGTTGCGCACTGCACGAGGACACACTAGATACTACAGGAAGTTCATTAAATGTTATTCCTAGATCACATCACCCATGGAGAACATTTTGAAGAAATATTATCAGTTTAATTGGATAGAAGAATGCCAGCAGAGCTTCGACACACTAAAACATAAAATGGTTACTACGCCTATCCTGGTTTTCCCCAATTGGAGCAAGGAATTTCACATGCATGTCAATGCATATTCTATTACATTAGGAGTTATGTTAGCACAACCGGGAGCTCGAGACAATGACCACCCATTAGCCTTTGCTAGCAGGAAGCTATCCACAACTGAAATTAATTACACCACCACTGAGAGAGAAGGGTTATCCATGGTGTATGCGTTGCATAAGTTTCACCACTACTTGTTGGGAGGACACTTTAAAATGTTTACTGATCACTCCACGCTGAAATACCTAGTCAACAAGCCAATGTTGGGGGTGGGGGGGGGGGGGGGGGGGGGGGGCGTGAGGATATGCAGATGGCCTCTACTATTTTAGGAATATTATTTTGAGAGTGTGGTTAATCCAAGAAGAATGAACAAAGGTCCTGACCACTTGTCGAGTTTGGAACATGGAGAAGAGCCTACTAGTTTGGAGGATACATTGTCATATGCACAGTTGTTGGACATTAGAAATATTGATGATCACTTCATGGAGATATTCCAGTTCCTGTCAATAGGAATGGCACCGAGTGAATACACAATCACCTAGAAGAAACAGCTGGTAGTGTGTGTTGCAAATTTTTCACTTATAGTTGGACAGCTATACAAGATGGGACCCGATGAGATATTGAGGAGGTGTGTTATGGAGACAGAGCGACCGTTGATCCTCATAGAAGCTCATGAAGGCATTGCAGGAGGACACTACGCAGGGAAAGCAACAACACAGAAAGTTCTTAGAGTTGGCCTTTGGTGGCCTACCTTACACAGAGATGCTAAGGACTATTACAGAGCCTATGATGTATGTCAAAGAGTTGGGAAACCATCCAGAAGAGATGAAATATCATTAGTACTACAACTGACCCTACAAGCATTTGAGAAATGGGCCATTGATTTCGTGGGTCCTATAAACCCACCAGGGAAGCACATAGGAGCCAAATACATAGTCACTATGACAAAGTACTTGACCAGATGGGCTTAAGCAAGAGCAGTTAAGGGTTGTAGTGCAACTACAGTTGTGCGCTTCATATTTGATGACATCATAACTAGGTTTGGATGCCCGAAGATATTTATGAGTGATCAAGGTACACATTTCATCAATAAGACCATTGAAGACTTGACTGAGGAATTTGTATTCCATCATCAGAAGAGCATGTCCTACCATCTGCAAGTGAATGGGATAGTTGAAGCATTCAATAAAATCTTGGATACAACGCTAACGAATATCTACAGGGTGAACAGGGATGACTGGGATTTAAGAGTACTAGCAGTACTATGGGCCTATAGAACCACTTGCAAGAATCTTACAATGCATACCCCCTTTAATTTGGTTTACGGTCTCGAAGCAGTTGTCCCAATGGAATATTTGGTCCCAAGCTTAAGAATAATAGCCTTTACAGATATGGATAACACTGGCGTTGTTAAAGAGAGGCTCGCGTAGTTGTTCGAACTAGAAGAAGACCGATTTATTGCAAGATTCCATTAGTAGGTATAGAAGGAAAGAGAAAAGGCCTATCATGAAAGACACATAAAGAAGAAGGAATTTAAGCAAGGCGATTTGGTAATGGTATATGACAATAAGTTCATTAAGCATCTAGGAAAGTTCAAAACGCATTGGCTTGGGCCATATGAGGTTGTCTATGTTACAGAAGGAGGAGACGCATCGTTGAAGACTTTGAATGGATAATGGAAGGAAGGTTTGGTGAATGGGAGCCAGTTGAAATTGTATTATGACAACCCGTTGCCTCGTAGCTCTCACTAACAGCATATGGAAAAGGGTCTAGGTACCAGGTGCAGTTGAAACTGGGTACCGGACACAGAAAAGGTAGTCTGCAAAAGGAAGGAAGGAAGGGAGGGATAGAGAAGAAATCACAGGCTACCCCGCGCAACCTGAAGTCGAAGCAAAATAAAAGGATTAGATCTAAAGTTCCTCGGGACGAGTCACAGGTGAGTGTTGGGGGCTTGTTGGTTCTTGGGTATGAAATTAAGTGAATATTAAGGCAAAAAAGATGGAATGTGAACTGCACGGAAGACACAATGACTGATATTGGGTCGAAGTGAGAAGAAGAGCAGAAAAGATGGTGTGAAGTAAGAGAAATAAATCTGTTGGATGAGGAGATCGAGGATGGATAGATCAAAAAGGAAGACTAATCATGGACAACTCAGCAAGAGGAAAAATTCATTGTTGGATGCTTTGGAGCACCGCATGAGAGGGAAGGAAAGACAGGCTGGCGAAGCCCTAAAAACGTGGGTCAAGTTGACCTAGGGTTTTAGACAACTAGGGTTTTGGTATCTAGGGTTTTGACACTTAGGTTTCAACCTAAGGATGTCCAAGAGATATTGTAATGTATAAATAAAGGTCTAAAGGACCTAGGATGGGTCGATGCGAGGTTGGTTGAGAGTTCATTGTAATTGTGAGTTTGAGTGATTACTATTGTGTGAGAGAGAAGTGGTGGTGTGAGGGCCTTCTGTATTTTAATATCTTCAGTTGGGTTCCAAGATCAACCTTGCAACGGGGTGCACAGGGAGGGAAGAGAGAGAGAGAGAGAGAGAGAGAATATTTGTTGGCTAAAGAGCACAGATAAAAATTGTATGCTTCCATCTTAATATAATATAAAGTAGAGTTATGTGGATGTAGCCCTAGGGAGAGGGTGAACCATGTACATATTGTGTTATGTGTGATTGGTGTTGGGTTCTTTGTCATTTGATATGATGTTATTGTGATATTGTGTTAGATCTAAGATATAACTTGTGTAGTGTGCCTAAGGAGGATAAAGAATACTAGGTTACTATGTGTAGTTTCTTTGAATCCATTTTTCATTTCCCCTTGTTGTATACACATGTGTCCTACAACCCCCTATTTCTACTTCGGGTGATACTGCATCTGCTTCATAGGTGTTTTCGAAAGGGCCAGTAGTTAGGGCTTGTTGGTGTGATGTTAGAGTTAAACCCTGGGTCTGCCCTTGTGCCAAAATCCACCATGAAGTTGAATGTATCCTTAATGGCTGCCACTTTGGAGCATGTGGTGGCCATCATTATGGGTTAGCCACTACCCAAAAAATATTACGTGTCGGGTACTTTTTTCCTTTGATCTTTAATCTGTTGTGGAACATTTTCACCCTACCGGAGTTACCTCCCTTAGGCTCTTCCTAGACCTAATATAGAACAGATATACAAACTATAGAATTTCCTAGTTATAAATCATACACAGGAATTATCTATAAGTGAATGGAATAAAGGGTTTACCCGGTCACCTAACAGTTGTACATTCACTCTCCTTTGTTGTCTTCTTGGTCGAAGATGTCATTTGCTCTCGTCAATGTGGATCTGCACAAATGAAGATACGAGAAAACTCCTTTCATAAGATCAAATATATCATGTGTAGATTGATTATAGATCTAATGATATGACATGAACATCCTAATTATTTCCAAAGATTATAAATATCATGTATGATCAAATAAGAGGGAAAGTCATGTGCATATTCTATTAATCAAATGGAAGCAATTTACAACTTATAATTTCATATCCCGATAAAGCTCTAACTAGATTCCTTTCCCAAGTTTGATGATTAATCTTCCAGCATAAGATTACTTTCTCTTTTTCCTCCCTTTTCCCATGAGAGACCCCCTTTATTTATAGGATAATAGATATAATATCAAAGGGAAATTTGGATAATATTTCCATGCCCAAGATGAAGATATTCTTGAGGTCAAACCATGAAAAATATTTGTTTGAATATCATCTCATGAAACCAATTCTAAAAAGGGATTAACAAACCCATTCATGCTCTGCATTCTTGTAGGGAGTGACCGGTTTCTCCTTGCAAGAGGACAAGGAATGACCAGCACTTCCCAGTCACAGGATGCAAATGGGTAACCAGCAACCATGCAGAAAAGTATTTTAATCTCAGGGAAAAATTAGTATGCCTCGGTGTTTCAAACTTTTGACTCATAGATGATGTCCATCAAGTGATTAGGTAGAAAATAATTGTATAACACCCCAAAGAGTCTCCTACTAAAATTGGGGATTCTTGAGGGCATTTGGGCATCCCTCTACCTACAAGATTCCAACAAGTACCATCAAATGCATGTTTTGGCACTCCCTTATAATCCCACCTTGTAAAATGATGGAAAAAATACAAAAAGAAAATGAAAAGAAAACCCTCACCCTAAGTAGTCAATAGAACATTCCTCCAACAAAAGAAAACCATTTTATGTTTTGGACTTAAAAAGAGAGAAGTAATTACCCCACTAGTTAATTCTAAAAATTAAAAGGGTTATAGAATCCAAGTAAAACAAGATGTTTAGCCCTAGTTATTCAGTAATAAAAATTAGCAAGGCTATTTATGGTTTTAAAATTATTTTTAGGTCAAGAACATGCACAAAAACCAAGACGTATAGTGCTTATTATGGCTTAAATGTATCTAAGTCATTATAAAACCCTAAATTTACCCCCAAAACAAAAATAAAAAGTGAAATTTTGAATTTTGAATTGGTCAAATGGGAGAATACTAGTGCCTACTATTTTTTTTTGTTTGGGGAGGGGGGGAATATGTGGTAAACTAAGGAAGCCCTTGAGAAAAAATAAATAAAATGTGAAATTTTGAAATTTGGATTAACTAGTTTCGAGAAAATAGTGCCTACTACTTTTTGGAAGGAATATGGGGTCAACTAAGGACTCCCTTGAGAAATTGTAAGTATAACTAGGGTGATAATTATATGTGTCCACTACAAACCCTAACAAATATTCCTAGTGCCTTACAAGTTTTAAGATATTTCAAGGGAAGATACTCCACTAGTAATCTTCAAAGAGTTATGAAGAATATACTTGTTCAAGAAAGACTCAAAGAGAGTGCAACACCACCACTAAGGAAGTACAACTACCCTTAAAATCATTTATAAACAACATCCATAAGACAAATTGAGACCAGTTACTCAAAAAATCAATTCATCTTCAAAACCCTAGACAAGAGCATCCATGAAATTTGTAAAGCAATCCATAATACATAATCCTAAAGAAGTCGCTCTAGTTATCCATCCATACCAAAAATATAAAAAGGAAGAAGTAAACAAGTAATGTTCTCCACAAGTTCTAGCAATGAGTTACAAATGAGAGGTGCTTCTTATTTTATATGGAGATATTTAGTAACCCTCTAAATATAAAAATAATATTCTCCAAGATTTTAGCCAAGAAAATATAAAATACCATTATCTCTTTATAGACCCTAGAGATAAGATCAAAAATACATAAATTGTGAGGTGGTTATGCATATTATACAATAATATCCATGATACATGAGTGAATGAGTCAAAATACCCCAAAAATGCTCCTCAAATCAAGTAAACTCTCCTCAAGTGCCAAGTCGTCCTCCTCAACATGTGGAATGACCTCCTCAAAATCTCAACGACCTCCTCCAAAGGTGTCCCACGAATGGTCAAAAATTTGATAATAATCTTCTTGCGACATATTTTTAAAGCACCATAATTGTGTTAATTTTTGCCCAAATTTCTATTATGACCACATTTCAAAATTCTCATGGCCATACTACATCTAATAGGGTTGATCTAACGAAATTATGGGAAATTTGTCAAAATATAAATGCTCTTGAAGTCGATGACCCTCAAATTATGTCTTAAAATATCCTTAAGGTGTACAACAGCCTCGTCAACATCCTCCAAGAATTACAATATTCTATGTAAGTCATCTCAACAGTCCATGCAAGGTACAACTTCAAAAGAAAATCCAAAGGGACCTTAATAAGTCTTTGATCCTGAGGCATGTACACAAATCCAATGCAACATAAAAAGTGAGTTGTGTCAAATGTAAATACCATTAGGTAGATCACACTAAATATCATATTCTAACTTCACAATAACTCATAGAATTCATACAATTTTCCAAGTTTAAGTATGATGGGGGAATCATTAACCCCTATAACATGTTTCTACATCAAAAAGGAGTAGTTCGCAAGAAAACCAATCAGGGAGCATATGTAGTGATAGATGGTATGGTTTGGTAGACAACTTCATGAGTTGCATTGCACAACCATATGAGGTTGTTTAAACTATTCATCCATATGAGTGCATGTTGGGCCCTCTATTTTTGAAGAGGACCCGATTTTGCAAAAAGGTCAAAGTTTTGCGGGAAAGTAAAACAACATAGTGGAAGATTAGAACCAACGAAGAATATCTCATATAAGTGGAAAGTTAACTATCAGCATGCCAACAATGAATACAGATCATATGTCAACTGGAGGAGTAAGAGGAAAGGTCCAAAATATTTGAACGTGGGCAAAGAGAAAGCGGGAAAGTAACAGAAGTGGAATCAAGAAAGCATAACAGTGGAATCAAGAAGAGGCCAAGGAAATCATATAAATTGGGAAATATGTAATGGGAAAGAATTGTCTGGTTGTCGAGTTGATGAGTTGTTTGATGTATTTACATATTATGTGTTGTTAGATTTTTGTTTCTAGAATCATTGTTGTTATTTTTCTGCCACCAAGATATCGACGATGTGATTGTTGAGTCAGGTGTGATAAGTTGTTGTAATGGCTTGTGGGAACAATTGTATATGGGAATAGGGATTGCACTATATAATCTATGATCGGACCCTTGTACTCATGGGATTGTGAACTCTGAGACACTAATAATACAAGATATATTTTGGGCCCTAAAAAATTTCTTTGGTTATGATGTGTGTGACTCCATAATTTCTCTTGTACGCAATTACTCATGTACATTGTATTTTATATCTAGTCTTTATTTCCAAGTGTTTCCTCAAGTATGGATTTACCTTCATGTTGTGCAACATAGTTATCTTATGCATATATTGGTTTAGACTTCCAATGCCACAATATTTTCACATTCAAGAATGAATATGTAGTTTGTTTCCTCAGAACTAATAATGCATCCAAACTGACTCACTTTATCACACACAAGTCTTGACTACACTTCGGGTGAGACCTCCTTCCATTGTGGAAGGATGAATATGTCAATGCTACTAGACTATAGTGGTACCTTTGTTGGTAACCTCCGAGAACCCCGGTCTCCAATTTTGCACCAACAAATGGTTTTTTTTTCGTGACCTGAAGCTTTCAAGTGAGTTTTTAAAGGATTCCACATCATATATTTAAGTCTGAAATTGAGAATTGGTGGGAAAGAAGGTGTGACGAATTTATTCTGCAAGAAGTTGAGTTATGGCACAAAAGTGTGAGGGTTGTGAAGAGAGTTTTCTTTTACTCAGAACTATAAAGCGACCAGTACGAGATATTCTATATTTGATTCTTTGAAGAGGCATTCCAGTGGCTCAAACAGTTACAAGAAGCACAAGAATTCAAATATTGAGTCAAGAGAAGCTATAATTGGATAATTGAGTGTTTAGCATCCCTTCACCAGATAGATCATCCAATTTATAGAGTTGTGTATTTCTAGGTACAGAGTACCTTGGAATAATATATCATTGAATTTTTCACCAAGAACCACCAATATTTTTCAAAATAAGAAGTCGTATTCAAAGAAGGAGCCCAAGAAATATTGTTGCGGAAAATCCACCTTTGGATTAAGTTTTTTCTTGTAGAATATGGGATGTTACTTGTTCTAGTGGATATAGAAATGTAAATCCATACTCTTAAGGGGCGGGGGGGGTTTGAGGTAGGGTCATGTGCCAATAAAGAAGGAGTTTTCGGTGAAGAGGGGTTGATGAGAGAAAACTGCAAGAAATGAATGAGCTCTGAGGAGGGTTGTGGTTGTCGAAAAGAGGTGGAAAATTTAGATGAGAAAATTTATGAAGAGGTATGACTCATCGTGGAAGGAGATGGACTATGATGATAGTCGATAGAAGGAATTAGTGACGTTGCAATATTTTCGGAGATGTGGAAGGTTGGCCAGCCAATGGTTGAAGGAAATATTTGGTGAGAGTAGTGAAGGTTTTGAAGGAATCAGAAAAGAGGTGGGAACCTTAGGTGAAATGGATGAAGTAGGAGAATAGATGTCGCTTCTGAAGAAAGTGGCTCAGTAGAGACCTCAGAAGGAGTTATGAGAGAATCAGACTTCATAATGCCAAAAGTCACAAGACTGCACTGCAGAGTATAAGGAATATCACAAGATCACATGACCCCCCATATTAAATAAATTCATTATGTTGGTGAAGAAGCCAACCCCAACTTGCTTACTCCCCCAGTGTCATCTGAAAATTTAGTAATCTCTCCAATTAATATTTTTGTAGGCTCTATTGCATCTAACCCTCTAGTACAGTAATGTTAAACATTAGTAGTAATAGCAATGTGATGAGTATTTTAGTTATTTCACAACCAGGACCATCAGGATTCATTTTGATAGGATCCCCAAGTTCTTCGATGAAAACGAAATATGAAGGATCCCTCACCTGATGCCCATAATTTTGGGGTAAAGGGGGTGAGGATGTCGAACAACATTGGTTTCTTTGTGAGGTCATATGGAGGTATCGTGGAACTATGGATGCTAACAAACTAGTCGAGTTTCATACCACCTTGAGAGGTCATTCTTTAAAATGGTATATGAAATCCATTGAACCAGGGAATCTTAAAGGATAGGATTTCACTCTTGCTCAAGTTAAATAGCAGTTCATAGAATAATTCTTCTTACCACAGTCAGAACAATAGGATCTCTCTAAGTTGTAGGAGATCAAACAGATATATGGTGAGTCTTTCTAGGAGTATAACCAAATATTTAAGGATGAAATATGGAAATTGGAAAACCCCATCCACAAAGATCACCAGCAAGAATGGTTCATACATGGGTTATTATCATTGACCCAAATACCGTTAACCTAGCAACAGATAACTACATTAGGGGAAGCCTTAGAACATGTGATGAAAATTGAAGCAATGGATGGATATCTAAGAAGCTTTTGGGTTATGAGATTGAATTAAGACACTAATATTGCATAGTTGGAAGGCCATATTTCGGAATTAACCAACAATATTCAAGAATTGAACCTCCCTAGAGCAGGTTAACTATAGGTATGGTGTACCAACTGCTACACCAAGGGTCACATAGCGATATAGTGTCCTAGACTGAGGGGCACAGGACCCCCTCCACACATGATGACGCCTCCACCAATAGGATCATCAGGAGGGGTCACTCATGTTGCCACTACAGAGTTATTTCATGGCCCTGTGCAGTACCATGCTTCCCCAAATCACTAAGGAAGCCACACTAGGGAATATTGTGAAATTTTTCAAAGCCATGGTCACTTCCCTTGACACTTTCCAATCCTACAAAAAGTATTCCCATGTTCTGAATATGGTATACTGTGAATTATTTAGGTCACCCACTCACACCACCAAGCAGTGTCACGCCCTGGATGATATTGTAGACAGGTTTGATCGATCTGCATTTAGGGTGAACGAAGTTCCTCCAAGGTTTGGAGGAGGACAAAAAGGTGGGGGAGGATTCTAAGGCAGGTGGAATAGTGGGAGAGGACCAGCTTGTTGTTACAATTGTGATGAACAAGGGAATCTCACAAGATATTTTCTACTAGCGAGAACACCTTGGTGTCCACATTACAGAAACAACACTCATGCCACTAAGGATTTTCTGGAATTGATTTCCAAAAGGGAATATCATGTAAGAAAATGGGGTGTTAATTAATAAATTCTTATCCTTGTCCTGTTACTAAAGAAAAGGATCCCAATATTAACATGATTACTCAAGGAGGAACAAGGACTGGTGTTGATATTGATAATCCCAATAAAAATTTCAGAAAGCGGTATTGGTGGATGCTAAGTATGATCCCCTAAGGGAAAAGGAGTTCTTCCAGAAAGTCATAGAAATGTTTTGATAGATGTCTAAACCTGCCATATTGGTAGTTACAGAACCAAGTGTTGAATGTCAACCAAGAGTCATAAAAAACATGTTGGCTCCAAAGAACCTGTCAGTGACATCACAAAATATTCTTGATCTATGGTTCCAAAAAAAAGTTGATATTTTGGATGATGAAAAACTCACTAAGAAGTTATGGAATGTGCTTAGGAGAACTTTGGAGGTTGAAGGGAGCCCAAAGGAGTCAATTGTTTCTAATCTTTCAGAGATACATACAGGCAGAGTACAAAGGAGGAAGCAGATATCTAGAAGAGAATTTAAACTAAATGCCCATATCGATGACTATGAGATTAGAGATATTATGCTAGATTTGGGGTCTAACGTCAACATACTATAAAAGAAGACTTTGGAATCCATAGGTAATCCCAAGGTCATTTATTCACCTATTCAGTTGTGCATGGAAAATCAGTACTGTATCTATCTTGTTGGGAGGCTACAAAACGTTTAAGTGGACGTAGTTAGTGTTAAAAAAATAGCAGACTTCGAGGTGATGGAAATAATGGGAGAGAAGGATCCATATCCATATCTATTGGGTATAGACTGGGCATATGAAATTTATGTTGTTATAGATCTCAAGAAGGAAATCATTGTTGGAATACTAAGAGGGGGGGTGAATCAGTATGAGCACTTTTTACCACTTTCAATCACAATATATATATAAACTTCAACTTTATCAACAGTATTAAATAGTTTATCACTTATGAATCTAGTATATCATTTCATAATAAATAGTATAATTCATTAATGAAAAATAAACAACCACAAATACACAGTACACCATAATTTACATGGAAATCCAAATGGGAGAAAACCATGGAATGAATTTTTATATATATCAATTTTACATTCATAGGAAGTACCAACTTCCAAATTCTCCAGCACCAACTAGAAGGAGGCTCCAACCCCCTATTTACAGGATCCAACCTGAAGGAAGAAACAACTCTCTAAATTCTCCATTTACAACTTGAAGGAGGCTCCAACCCCCTAGTTTACAGGCTCTAAACTTAAGGAAGCTCCAATTCCATGTATTCTCCAGATCCAATTGGAAGGAGCCTACGACCCCCTCATTTACAGACTCCAACCTAAAGGAATATCCAACTCCCTATATTCTTCAGCTCAAATCGGAAGGAGGATCCAACCCCCTTTCCTTGCCTCGTCCTGTCGCCTTGAAATATAAGTCTAGAATCAACCTATCACTACCATTGATACTGTCACTGGAACTATCATTGATACATAAACCTATCACTGTCACTGTCACTGATACATCATCCTATCACTGTCACTGATACATCAACTTGTCACTATCAATGTCACTGCCATTGTCATTGTCACTTTCATTTTCACTGTCACTGATATACCATCATCAATCAACTATAAACAGATCCTCTCACATGGATACCAAAACCATCACCAAGATGTGCTTCAACCCATATTCCATAATAAGCATCTGTTATATCCATACACCATGTACCATATCCATCAACCATATACCAAAACATGTGCCATATCATGCATCAACCATGTACCAAAACCTATACCATATCATGCATCAACCATGTACCAAAAATTGTTTTATATCATGCATCAACCATGTACCAAAACATGTACCATAACATGCATCAACCATGTACCAAGACCTTCACCATATCAATTGTTGGCGTTGTGCGCGGTTTGTAGGATCCTAGGTTTATTTTTTATATGACCAACAAAAACCACCAAACAAGGGCCCCTTCGACATCACCTTCTTGCGCAAATGAAGTCTCACCTAAGGTATCTATTGGGACTGCAAGAACTAGGTTTATGTAGTAGTGAGGGAATGAGAGGCAATCATTTTGTTCATTCTTCCTTATTAGTTTTGTGCATGTAATTATTCCCTTGTTATGTATTACTTACTTATTGATTTAGATTCATACTATCATAATATTCTGAATTACTACATAAAATCATTGTTGTAACAGTCATGATTATTGTGCAAGCATTAAACATAACACAACTCTAATCTAGTATGCATCCAAACAGAATTCATAAGGAATCACATAAAAGTCATCTAACACAAGATTTAATGTGGTTCACCAAAATATGGGCTACATCCACAACAGTTGGCTTCTTTATTAGGTGTTTAGTATTGGTTTCAGGCTTGCACACTATGCTTACAAAGATCTATCATGTGTATCTTTATCTTCTCCTAGCCTAGCCTCTCTACAGTGCAAGCCTCTCTCTCTATGTATCATCCTTTACATTCAGACATTGATTCTCTACCTTCCCAACCTATCCTAGTAACCTTCTTACTAAAAGGTGTTCTCAGTAGTTTATAAAAAACTCCACAATACTACCCAAGAATAACCACATGGAGTAACCCCTATTCTCCCAACCCATTACATATTTATACATACTTCATCTTTGTGACATTTGCACAACAGCTTGCAGGCCAGTACCTGCATCACAAATATAAATTGTTATCATTGATTTTTTCACATCAACCATGTACCAAAACATGTACCATATTAATCATGTACCAATATATTCCATAAACCATGTACCATGATATGTGCCTCATCCATATACCATATCACTCATTATATGTCTCAAGCATTGCATACACCATGTACCATAAGATATGCCAACAGAAATTACCATAACATCAATAATGTGCCTCAACCAAGAAACAAATCATCAATGATATCCAGCCAACCATATACCTCAATCATGTGTCAAAACCATGTGCCAAAATTTGTGCCTCAACCATTTACCATGCCTCAACCAAATACCAAAAGATATGTTATAAACAATGTATCAAAAAATCACCAATATGTGTCTCAACATGCATCAACATCACCAAAAAATGTACCTCATACATGTTCCAAATATGTGCCTCAAACCATGCACCAAATATGTGCCTTAAGCATGTGCCAATTCCTCAACAATATACCAAAGGCATGCATCAATCATGTGCCAAACCTTCCAAGATGCAAGCCTCAAAAAACATAAAATAACATACATTTACATTTTGTAGAACATGGTTGCATCACATATTAGATCATGCCTTCCTAGGCATCAACGACCTAGTAAAAGCATTCTCCCTCATATCTTCCTTAGCCTCACAGGACTAACCCATGCATCATACAGGGCCTCACAGGAAAAGCGTCATACAACACGCAAGGGTGCCTCGTGGGATGCTAGTAGCCTGACCTGTGGGTGTCAGCCAAATTAGGGTTTCACATAAAATCCATTACACACCTGAAATCCAAAAACTTTCACCTTCACACTTCTTCTTTGCCTCAGACTCGCTACCTTAGAATCACCAAATAGATCAAATGTGCTCACATAGAAGATATTCAATAATAGTTGTGTAAAAATGTTCAAATGAGAGACTTCTTGAAGTGTATTTATACTTTTTTTAGGTAAAACATTTCCTTAACTTTAGGGATTCTTGTTATTTTCTTTCTATAACAACTTTACCCTTTAATTAATGACTTGCGAAATTTTAGTGGATTATTAACCATTCTTGGGGGCTTCCAACTTCAAGAGAGAATATCTCTTCAACTGGAAGGAACTATGTGATGTACCACCTACCATTGGAAATGGAATGAAAAGGACTATCCATCTATGAGGGTGTTACATGTGTTTGCACTATCCTTCATCCTCTTTTTCCTAAAACAACTTCGGAATCCATGACCACACCTATGGAGATTCTCAACCACTTAGCCATCTTTCCAAGACTTCTTCTAGGGTTGATCAGGGTTGACATCAATGATTATAGTGTTCATCTAGAGTTGACATCAATGACAACTAACTTTCCAAAAATATACCCCTTTGTAATTGATGGAAACACTCATACTCCCCTTGTGACCATTTCTCCTTGTTTATCTCTTGTGATGTTTCTATTCCAATTTCACATCAATGGAAAAGGATATCCCCCTTGGGGCTACTTACCTTGTCTTCATGCTTCTGATATTTCTCTTCTGATGTTTCTCTTTCTCTCCCTTTGATATCATGGGAAAAAAGGGTAACTCCCCCTATCAATATGTCTCCCCCTATATTCACGCTTCTTATCTTTATTTTCTGAACTTTCTCTTTCTCTAACAATTTGTCTCCCCTTGAATTCTCTACAAGATGCCATGTACATCAATGTGGGACTTCTTGTACTTCCTTCCTTTCCTCTCTTATGGTGCTTCTTGTCCATTGGTGCTTCCTCTTGTAATTCATTGACATATATAAAAATAATTCAAATTTACTTGACTTCAAAACTTAAAGGCTTGTCATATGAACTAACATCAATGACCACATCATTCAAAAATTTCCTTTTGACAATATAGCTTATGTTGACTAGCTGATTTCACTTGTCAATATGATTTCATCCATCATTATCTATATTCTTTTATTCGTGTCTTCTTTACCTTCCAAGTGTATCATGAATTCATCTCTATCCATATATCATAAAACTATCCATGTTGGGACATGGAAGACCCAAGGTTCAATGCTTCAACAGCGCACCAAAAAAACCCTAACTATCGGCCCTTTCGGCAACACCTGTGAAGTAGGTGAAGTCTCACCCGAGGTAGAGGCAAGGGGGGGGTTGTAGGACTCGAGTGTCTACAGCCAAGCCAGGACACATATCTGTGATTACAATACTTAACAGAGCACTTAGCCAACAATATGCATTAGGTTATGATTCTCAGGTACATCGCAGATTAACCCTTATTACAGATCGCGCGGTAATAATCAATATCTAACACTTCCAACCCCTTAGCACATAGCATTAGCTCAGATATATCATTCATTCACATCATTAAGCACTAAGCTACAACATCATAGGAATTCATTATACATAACAACAAAAACACTAATCAAGTAACCACATAAACAACATCGCACAAAGCACATCGGGACATAGGATATGCGTGGTTCACCCTAGTGTGGGGCTACGTCTACCAAATTCTTATTCTTATTTATTAGTCTTTGATATCCTTACATTCATGTGCTCCTGTGCACAAAGACACATAGCCCAACTCCGCAATGGACAGGTGATATGCGCACAGCACACTATATCCACCTTTCTCAATATTAGATCAAGGCATAGCACCAACTCCTTAATAGCATAGAGCACTTACAACCTCTTTCACTAAGACAAAATCAACCTATCATGCACATATCCACTACTATTCATGCACTAAGCCAATGTCCATCTACATTTCTTAGCTAATACTTATTTATAAAATTACAAAAAGGCCTAAACATGGGTAACCCCGTGGTCTGACATCCCATAACCTGTTACATAACCCTAGTAAACCCTTTTCTCAATCCACAAGCCCGTAAAACAAGCGAGATCCCACGATATCTGCTTCACCTAGGCACTCTATCTTTGACCAGCCTGTCGAAGTCCCAAAAGTGGTCAAACATGAACAATGTTTCCCCAAAACTTGGTCAAGGGCCAACAGGCCCCCAATGCTCAACTATGACTCATCCCGAGTCACTCAGATCTAGGTAGGGCTGCCTTGAAAGCCTCGATATTAGCTCAAGCTACCTCGACTTTCTTCTTCGCTAGAGCCACCTACTTGGAAAACTCCTCAATTGATTTTTCTGTAATAGGACCTTCCATGCAATATTCTACAATCGTAACCACTTGTTCCAGCTACGAGCCTTGTCCTTCAATCTCTCCAAAAATCTTGCAGGCTTCATCCTGCACCGGCTGGAGTCTTTCTGTCACCTCCATGAATTTTCTCTAGATGGAAGTAACCTTTTTTTGGACTGTGTTTTGTACCTGTGATCACTTCATTTTCTCCACTGCACTAAGCAGCTTCATCTGCGCTTGCACGGTGGATGCCTACTGCTTCGCCTCCTGGAGTTGTGATTCCAGTTTCTTCAGCTTTGGATCTTCTGCAAGGCACTCATAGGTATGTGCACTCTAATCACTCAGTTGCTTACACTCTAAGGTGAGTTCCCTGATTCTTTCTACTGCGTTCCTGGCAGTTTCTTCCCTCTGATCATGCACTTCTTGCGGAGTGTTGGGTACTGCTTGGATTTATAGCTCCATTACTCTTTCTTGAAGTTGGAGAATGGATTCAACGAGATTACCTACTTGTATATTGATTGAATCTTCTTCCTCCTATGCCAATCCCAACACAGAGCAAAGTGCTTTAGTCACTTCTTCTTCAACCGCAATTTTCTCTACGAGCAACTGGTCTTTTTCTTTCTTCATCCTCGCTTTGTCCTCCTCAAACATTGCCTGAATTTCATATTTCTCCTATTGTGCAACTCGAAGTTTCTCTAAGACCTCCTCCTTTTCTTGCTTCATGGATTTTGTAGCTTGCTCTTTTTCTTCTTAGACTCGAAAAATTCGAGCCTCCATTTCTTCTGCTAATCTTTGTAATTGGGTGGGCTCATCCCCCAATTCTACAATTTCCACTGAATAAGGCGCAGTAGTTGCTATGTGACCTAAATGGATAGCTTGATGTATGTCCTTGAGCTCCTTCTTTATTCTGTCATACAGTGTTTCCTTCTCTGCTTCATGTCTTTGTAGGATATCCTCTTAGGTGTCTTCTACGGTTGTAATGATGAGATCAACATCGTCCACTTTGACCACATTATTTGACTGAGGCTTATTGGCTCGGGTCTTCTTTCGTGTTGAGGGTTTCTGCGGGGAAACCTTCATTTTCTTCGATGTTTCAGTCTTTGTAGGGGGATCCTTCGGTGTTGTAACTTCAACTTTGTCTTGTTTTTCTCCTTCTTCCCCTCCTTCTTCTTGGTTCACTTCATCTCCTCCTCCTTTAGGTGGGTCAAGCCTACTCTCCTCTGAGGTGTTGTCCTTCTTATCAGTTTCTATGTTCTGTACTTCCTCCTTTTTATTCTTTTTCTTCGCGCTAGTATGTCCATCATGTTTGACCCAAGTGAACAAGGGGCTTCCAATGATGTTGAGGTCAGAGAGTTCTGCATATTCCACCAGTACAAGGAACTATGCTGGCCATTCTTTGGTGATCTCCTCCATGTCTTCGTCGGTCATCTTATAATAGGATTACAGCTCCTCCTTGCTTTCATCCCTACGCGTAGTTATATAAATGAAGTGTCGATCTGTGTGGAACTTTTCTAGTGGCTTGTACTAATTCAAAGTGTTGGGTTTCATTCGTGGGAATTATTCAATAGCATGCTTCAGCTCTAGGTAGTAAGCATGGAACATCGCGTTCGATTTCCACTGCTTCGCCATATAATTTGTATACCACAAGGTGGAGAACCTTGTGGCCAGTGGCTCTGATGGCTCAACTTATGGGAATTTCGCTCCTTCTGTCACCTGCCAAGCAACGAAGGCATTCAGTACCAGTAGCCAACTGAAATGAAACTCATATCCCTAATCTTGTGCTTCACGGAAGTCCTTCTCCAACTCGTTGACGAGGTAGCTCGCCCAGTTCATTTGCATGCCTTCTATGCACTTCCCTGCAAGGTCTACTACAAATCCAGTGACCTGCATCAGATGGTTCTTTCTGACGATCTTACTAGATATAAGATGACAAGATAGGCGCACTGAGCCATCCTGGATGGAGGCTACCTTGTAGACTCTCTTTCCCTTCTCTACATCATCATAGGCTTCCTTTATGCGCTACACTAGAGAGTGATTTGAAGTCTTCCCTAGGTAGAACTAGTGAGGGTTTGATCCCTGCATGCTCAATCCTGTGATGAGGTGGATCGGCACCAAATCCACAGTTTCATGCATGTCGAGCCAAATATACCCTCCATGGTATCACGACAGGAGGAGTTTAACACAAGTGTTAACCTCCTGATGTCAACCAAAGTGAGGGATATTCATTACATTCAGGAATCTAGATTGCATGATCTCCTTTATCCACAGCTGGGAGACTATACGCGGCTTCTTCCCAGTCGTCTTCATCAAATACCTATGCAGTGCGAGCATCGCATCATTCTTCCTGTCTCTGAGGTTGAAGTTGTTATTCTTCAAAGCTTGAATGTGTCCTAATTGAGGTTCAACTACATGTATCCCTTTCGGGATGTACTCAGTGATCAGCATGTACTCTAAATCCCATGGGATGTTGTCATGGTTAACCGCACCAACCAGAGGTGGGATGTAGTATGGAAAGACCGATGGGAAATGCTTCACTTTAGCCAGATCATCGTAGTTCTTGCTTCGCTTCTCAATAGTGTAGCTAGAACTTTGTCTAGTCAATGGGGATGTTTGCAATCCACCATTCGACGATGCTTTTATTCCCACAGACATGACTCTCTCATTCATGAGGTATACAAGTATTTCCTCCATAGATTTCTCTAACGTGCTATGTTTTCCCGACATTCACACTTGTAATAAAATAAATCGGGTAAACGAACAGACAAGTAAGGTAATCAAATGAATGGTGAGGTATAGAAAGAAAAGAATGATATGAAATCAATTCTCTATTAGCTCAGATATCTCAGTTTGCAAAAATTGGTCACAGCACAGCGTCCGACGGGTTAAATAATCAACATCGTAACAAATTCCTCCAACAAGTAGGAATGCCTCAATCAATACCAATACATCTGTTATGGCGTGGTCTCAATGGTTCAATGACAGTCTTTCTGTAAATAACTGTGTTTCTAGCCATTACAGAGTGTCATTCTAACGGTCGGGGCACCTCCAACGGTCATATAGCTTCGTCGTGGTGAAGTCCCATTCTTGCATAGTTTTGTTATTCCAGCGAGGTTCAATTTCTGCAGATTTGTCTCTTGTGAAGTCTTTTGTGAAACTTGTTGTAGTTTTTCTAATTTGGCTTTCTTCTTACTGAGCTTCCTTGCATTCTTTCATGTGACCTAAGTCTCTGGATTCCTCTTTCCATTCTTATTCTTATTTGTTCTTAACATAGTGAATTTTCATTGTTGATGTTCTTTCAAAAGGTTTAGAGATAATACCTCTTTTCTTACTAGGTCCTGGGTGGACATACTTTATTCTTGCATGGATAGGTCCTTCAACCCTTCTTGCACTCTTTCAAACTTGACAACTACTTCTCTTTCATTCTGCTACTTCAAATCAACTTCTCATTCTTCTATCAGTCAATCTATCCTTCGAGCTGTGAAATTCCTTAGTTCTTGCTTTTTCTTCTCTATGGTTTCCTTCTCTGCTTTCCTTCTTATCTGATCCTTCTCAATCCAAGTCTTTCCTAATAAAAGTGGGAAAGGGGCAGTGTTCTTAACAAACCTAATAACTTCAAAGTCCTCTTGTGTTGACGTTTCATGAGAAATCATAGGTATAGTAATAACTCTTCCACATAGGGTTATCATCTTTCCTTTAAACAAGCCTATCCTTCCCAATGAAGGTATCATAGCAGGCTTTCCAAAAATTTCCCAAGTGCTTTCTGGCATAATATTCACATGTGTGTTTTCATCTAATACACAGTCTATGTCAAAGTCTTCTATTCTTGTAACTATGCGTTGTTTTTCTTCCAAGATCTCTGGTAAACTGATGTCTATGTGATCATCCATTTCTTCTTTTAATTGTATTAACATGGTCTTTGACTCTTTTTCTGTATGATTCTCAGTCAATGGACCTTCTTTATAGTTTTCTTATCTCTTGTTCATATTTTCAACTTTAGCAATCATTCTTGGACAATCCTAAACCTTATGACCAATAGTTTTACAAAAAAGACAAATAGGACCTGCACCAGGGAATTATTTAGCAAGATGTATTGATCTCCTGCAATTGTAACACAGTGTCAATCCTCTCTTTCTTTTAAACAATCCCTAGTCTTTCCTATACTGTGCACTAGGATCACATTGTTGGACCTGCAATTTGCAAAAATTCTTTCTAGGTTCCTGCATCCACTTATTAGTCCAAAAATTCTTTCTATGCATAGAGATAACATATTTTTCTCTATTTCTATCAAATTTATTCAGATCAACTCTTTCTTATAAATGTGCCCTAGGTTTAGACTAGGACAAAATATATCAAACAGACCTAGATTCATATTTTTGAAGAAAAAATTTCAACTTATCTTTCCTTTACCAGAGAACAAAGATTTAAGATCTTACCTCATTCTTTCAGATCCAGTTTCTTTATTAGCATAGAGATTCATAATTCAAGTAGAATATTGCACACTATAGCAACATATCTATGCACAAAACTTTCTCTTTTTTTCAATTCCCAGCAATCACAATTTCGGTTCTCGGCAACAAAACCATTTGTTGGAACAAGGGCAGAACCAGGGTTCAACGCTTCAATAGTGCACCAACAAAACCCTAACTACCGTCCCTTTCGGCAACACCTGTGAAGCAAGTGAAGTCTCACCTGAGGTAGAGGCAGGGGGGTTGTAGGACTCAAGTGTCTACAACCAAGCTAGGACACAGATATGTGATTACAATACTTAATAGAGCACTTAGCCAACAATATGAATTAGGTTATGATTCTCAGGTACATCGTAGATTAACCCTTATTACAGATCAGCACAATAATAATCAAGAAATAACACTTACAACCCCTTAGCACATAGCATTAGCTCAGATCTAGAATTCATTCACATCATTAATCACTAAGCTAAAGCATCATATGCATTCATTATACATAAAAACAACAGCACTAAGAAAGTAACCACATAAACAACATCACACAAAACACATCAGGACACAGGATATGCGTGGTTCACCCTAGTGTGGGGCTACGTCCACCAACTTCTTATTCTTCTTTATTAGCATTTGATCTCATTACATTCATTTTCTTCTGTGCACAAATCCACAGTGATGCAGGAGCATCGCTTCACCCAGCATGCATTGGCTGGCCATCATGTCACAACGCGCATTCAAGGAGAAGAAAGGCATCAACCCTCTCGATTTTCAAATTTCAAATTGTAATTAAATGAAAATTAATGTTTGTAAGGCTAGGAGAGCCAAAGATGTGCTTTTGAGTAGGAAAGAATTAGAGTTTCATTTAATGGTTGACAAGTTGAGATCTATATCCGATTCGGACTAGACAAACATTGGATGTAATTCAATGTAATTTATGAGAGTAGGTGAGATGGAGGGAAGATATCGAGGATCCCCCTTTTGTATCTGTATTCATCAGAAATAGCATGTAGAAAAGGAAGAGAGGAGAGAGTCGAGACTCTGTAGCAGTTCGATCTTACCCAGATTGTAACATGCATTCTTATTAATATAAAGATTAGTTTTTCCTGCACTTGAGTCTTTGTGTGTTTATGAATGAATATCTCTTTCATGTGTGAATGTTGTAGATGTATGTTAGATTTAGTTTGCAGGTGATAGATAGATTTTATTATCTATTTGTGAGTTTTTTGGCTTCAGTCTGGTTCTTTTTGGCTTCAGTCTGGTTCTTTTTGGCTTCGTGCAAGAGGTTGCATGATAGAATATTGAGGGTTTTGTAAGCCAATGCAAGAGTGCACTTCTGAGTTCTGTGGAATTCGGACAGAGACATGTCAGGAGGGTGCACTAGAGGAATCATTAACTCAAGGGGAGAAGCCTCAATTTTGTTGAACACCTTGGAGGTGAAAGCTGGGCAGAGGAAGGCACAGAGAAGACAAAATTGTGAGAATTCTATGAAGCTCTTCCAAGAGGGAATTGAGAAAGTGCATAGAGTGCACGTGAGTAAGAACTCTATTTTGAGTTCTAAGATAAGGGAATTTTCAAGGAGAAGACACTCATAGAGTTACCGAACACTCGGTTGGCTCAGCAAGGTATGCTTGAGCAGGAGTTGCCAAGAGGACACTTGCATCTCTTCGAGGGACAGAAGAGATAGAGACCTTTGAGGTCTAAGCAGTTGAAGCTTAAGGAGGGAAAAGAACAGTGCAAGGGGTGCACCAGGCCAACACTCAAGTGAAGGTGTTGAATGAAAGCCATATGAAGGCTAGTCAAGTGTAAGGATAAAGAGTAGAGTGAACTTGTTTCACCTTCGAAGAAGCTCAGGAGTTCAAGTGCAGTGAAAATGTGCCAGGAGGAACACCAGAATTCTTCGGAAGAGGATGCAGAGAAATACCAAGTGCCTTAGAAATAGAGAAAAGTTTAGAAATCTCAAAAGGGATAGATTTTCTAGAATGCAAGTGAGACCCAAGGTTTAAAGGGATAGCAAGAGAACAACCGAAGGTCGAGACCTTTGATGCTTAGAAAATATTATAAGTCTGAGAGAAACACAAGCTCAAGAGGAGCAGTGTCGGCAGTTGTTGGATAAGCTGCAGAGGAGAAGATCTAAACCGTTGAGATCCACATATAGATGAGTGAAGGATAGAATGGGAGAGAATGGTTCTGAGTCATCGGATCTGAGTGAAGATAGCGACAGCCATCAGATATGGAGGAGGTGCACGGACTTTAACTTTTTGCGCACAAGGGGGGACTTCGCAATTTGGTTTCCAGGGTTGGAGAACATCATGCCCGGAGTTGAGGATTATGAAATCCAAAAAGAAGTCAGGACCATCCATTGTGGAGGACACGTGGTGAAGATATGGAAGCCATTGGGGTTTCAGGACTTAGGCATAGAAGGGTGGCGAAGAGCGAGGACTCAAAATCGCTGGAATCGCAAAATCATTCTGGACCATTGGATCCGGGGTGATAGGTTTCAAAGATCTACACCCATCGAAGATTTGGGCACCAAGAAATCAGAGGGGAATACTTCCTCAAAATTGCAAAAGGAAAACATCAACAAAATCATGACCATTAGTCAGTGGTAGATCTAGACCGTAGATCTAGGTCACTGAGTTTCCGAGAGTCAAGAATTTGAAGGGAGAGAGGTTGGAGTTGCATCGCGATTCCCTAGAATCATGAAAGCCGAAGTGCTCAAAGGAGTATCCCTAGGCCATAGGACAGGGTCACGTGGACAAGGCTCAAGGGAGGAGCTTTCCATGCAGTAGCCCTTTTTGGGGTTTCGGAGGTCGAAAGACCAGGAGTGATTGCACCGGAATCGTGATGTCATGAATTCTGAAATCCCTATCGGGTTGAGGCTTTGGTCACATCAGTGGTCATATGGACATGAGTTAAGGGAGTAGCTACTTGTGGGGCTAGGCTCAAAGTGGATTTCGACGTTTTAAATATTTGGGGTGTTGGGTTTGTATCATCCCAACACTCCCGAAGTCCCAATTTGCGAAAGGTGCCTCTTATCGTGGCCTGAGGTCATAGCATCGTGGTTATGTGAAGGTGAAGACTCACACCTCATGCATGTTTGCGCAGGTGGGGTTTTCATGGAGGACATGTGGATTGTTTAATTTGAGGTTCCATCAGAGACCTGAAGGAGCTAATCCAGCTCAGTGTAGAACAAGAACAATCCTTGATCGGGAGGTCGGTGCTCATATTTTTAAATTATGTAGGAGAGGGTAGGTAAAGAGAATACTCTGATACACACCATCAGGTGGTATCAGAGCTTGAACATAATTGATTTTTGTAGGAGAAGACAATGAAGAGGATAGTCTAATACCATCAGGTGGTATCAGAGCCACTTTTTGTCTCTAGATTTTAGGCAGAGGGAGGCAGAGTTAAGAGATAGATTGATACCATCAAGTGGTATCATAATATGAAGGAAGATAGAGTGTTGGTGCTCTGTGTGAAAGACTTTTTCCAGGTGAGAAGCAATGATAAACAACTAGGTGGGCTGAGCCAGAAGAACCAGTCACATTATTAAGGGAAGGATGGCTATTGAAGGCCATGAACATAGTCCAAGAGGAGACTGCCAGCAAAAAAGTAAGGTTGAGATAGGCCAAGAGCTCAGCAAGGTAAGAGCACAAATGGAGAATCTTGCATTGAAAATGCAACATGATGAAAAATCACATTGGATATATGAGTGGCCCATAAAGAAGAAAGTGAAGTGGCCCATTCAGAAATTGTTGGCCAAAGGAAAATGAAGTCTATTGAGAGGATGGCTAAGTCATTTTGAAAGCCTTAGAAGTGAAGAGGAAGTGGTTCATATCTGTGAGCCAGAATCTGGGAAGAGTCTCAGTGATGAGGAGGAGAGATCAAGCAGAGATATCAAAAACTGCCAAGTGGGCGGTGAGGAACTTTCAAGTTGCCAGGTGCGAAATGAGATGGGATCGATGGAGGATCTCATAGACTACCAGGTGGGAAGAGAATAAATCCCATATTTCCAGGTGGGAAAGGGAGAGAAAATGAGGCCATGTGAGAGTCTCATGAACTTAGGGTGGGTTCGGATAAAAAAGGAGAGCTGACAGAGAAGGATAAGAGGATTGTTCTATTCATCAGAGGAATAGAGGTATGCTTGCCATATAGGCCAGTTGAGGCCAAAGCCTATGTTGCAGTTGCAAAAACAATAGAAGAAGGAAAACCAGCTATTAATGTCAAAGAGAAAGAATAAATGGAGCAGATACTGATGTTTTCCCCAACAGAAGAAGAAGAGCACTCAGCAGAATTGCTCGAAATTTTCAGCTAGGAAGATGAACAAGAGGTAACTGCAATATTGAAGGCTGCAGAAAAAGAAGCAGAAGAGGAAGAAATTTGTTGATCTGTATGAAGAATTTGAATCCCTAGAGAAAATGGTGGAAGTGCAAAGAATGCACATCCAACAGATCAGGTTGGAGACAGAGGGAGAATACCATCCCAAGGAGCATTTGGATGAAGCTGGAGATGCACTGGTAGGAGAACTAATAGAAGCAAAGCTGTCAGAAAGAGAATTTGAGCAACAGCTCAGTGATGAGACTGCAGAACTGAAGTTTGCAGCAGGAGGGAAAGCTAAGGTCGTAAGAGATGAATAAAAAAATAGGGGGGATCGAGTTGATCTACCCATTGACAAGGAGGAAGAGTCACAACAGAGAAGAATTCCAAAGAGCCAGCCATTGGAGTAGCTAGATAGGAAGATAGAAGAAAAAAGGAGGTTGATGTTGATGTCAACGCAAGAATATGTCAGTAGGAAGAAGTTGAACAGAAGAAATCATGCAAGAGCAGCAGGAAAGAAGCAGCAACAATAGCAAGGCAGTGGAGCAGATGGAAAAATCCAAAGAACAGTTTGGGATCCAGGTGGATTTCAACAGAGCTGGGAAGCTCATGAGCAGGAGCTCATGATTTTTTCGTAGTAGTGGAGTATGATGCAGGAGCATCGCTTCAACCAGCATGCATCGACCGACCATCACGTCACAACGCGCATTCAAGGAGAAGAGAGACATAAACCCTCTCAATTTTCAAATTTTAAATTGTAATTAAATGAAAATTAATTTTTGTAAGGTTGGGAGAGCCAAAGATGTGCTTTTGAGCAAGAAGGAATTAAATTCACCTTTAATGGTTGATAGGATGAGATCTAGATCTGATTCAGACTAGACAACCATTAAATGTAATTCAATGTAATTTATGAGAGTAGGTGACAAGGAGGGAAGAACTCGAGGATCCCCCTTTTGTATCTGTATTCATCAGAACTAGCATGTAGAAAAGGAAGAGAGGAGAGAGCCGAGACTCTGTAGCAATTCGAGCTTACCCAGATTGTAACAAACATTCTTATTAATATAAAGAGCAGTTTTTCCTGCACTTGAGTCTTTGTGTGTTTATGAATGAATATCTCTTTCATGTGTGAATGTCATAGATGTATGTTAGATTTCTTCTACAGGTTATAGATAAATTTTCCTATCTATTTGTGAGTTTGTTGGTTTTAGTATGGTTCTTTGTGGCTTCATGCAAGAGGTTGCATGACAGAATATTGAGGGTTCTATAAGCCAGTGCAAGAGTGCACTTCTGAGTTCTGCAGAATTTGGACAGAGATATGTCAAGAGGGTGCACCAGAGGAATCATTAACTCAAGGGGAGAATCCTCAAGGTTTTTGAACACCTTGGAGGTGAAGGTTGGGCAGAGGAAGGCACAGAGAAGACATAATTGTGAGAATTTTGTGAAGCTCTTCCAAGAAGGTATTGAGCAAGTGCATAGAGTGCACGTGAGTAAGAACTCTATTTCGAGTTATGAGATAAGGGAAGTGTCAAGGAGAAGACACTCAGAGAGTTACTGAACACTCTGTTTTCTCAGCAAGGTATGCTTGAGCAGGAGTTTCCAAGAGGACACTTGCATCTCTTTGAGGGACAGAAGGGACAGAGACCTTTGAGGTCCAAGAAGTTGAAGCTCAAGGAGGGAGAAGACATGTGCAAGGGATGCACTAGGCCAACACTCAGGTGAAGGTGTTGAATGACATCCATCTGAAGGCTATTCAAGTGCAAGGAGAAAGAGAAGAGTGAACTTGTTTCACCTTAGAAGAAGATCAGGAGTTCGAGTGCAGCAAAAGTGTTCCACGAGGAACACCAAAATTCTTCGAAAGAGGATGCAGAGAAAGACTGAGCGCCTTAGAAATAGAGAAAAGTTTAGAAAGATCAAAAGGGATAGAGTTTCTATAACACAAGTGAGACCCAAGGTTTACAGGGCTCACAAGAGAACAACTGAAGGCCGAGTCTTTCAACGCTTAGAAACTCTTCTAAGTCTAAGAGAAACACAAGCTCAGGAGGAGGAGCGTCAGCAGCCATCAGATAATATGTACAGGAGAAGATATGAACCATTGAGATCCACGTACAGATGTGCGAAGGATAGAACAGGAGAGAATGGTTCTAAGTCATCGGATCTGAGTGAATATAGCGACAATCGCAAAATCTGCAAGAGGTGCACAGACTTTAACTTCTTGCACACAAGGGGGGACTTTGCATTTTGGTTTTCAATATTGGAGAACATCATGCCTGGAGTTGAGGATTACGAAATCCTAAAACACATCAGGACCATCCATTGTGGAGGACATGTGGTGAAGATACAAAATCCATTGGGGTTTCGGGTCTTAGGCGTAGAAGGGTGGCGAAGAGAGAGGACTCAAAATCGTCGAAATCACGAAATCATTCTGGACCATTGGATCCGGGGTGACAAGTTTCAGAGATATACACCCATTGAATATTTGGGCACCGAGAAATCAGATGGGAATACTTCCCCAAAATCGTGAAAGGAAAACACCGACAAAATCGTGACCATTGGTCAGTGGTAGATCTGGATCATAGATCTGGGTCACCGGGTTTTCGGGAGTCAGGAATTTGAAGGGCGAGAGGTTGGAGTTGCATCGAAATTCCCCAGAATCATGAAATTCAAAGTGCTCATAGGAGTATCCCTAGGCCACAGGAAAAGGTCACATGGAAAGGGCTCAAGGGAGGAGCTTTCCATCCAGCAGCCCTTTTCGTGGTTTCAGAGGTTGAAAGACCAGGAGCACTTACACCGGAATCACGAAGTCACAAATTTTGAAATCCATATCGGGTTGAGGATGTGGTCACATCAGTGGTCATATGGACATAAGTTAAGGGAGTATCTAGTTGTGGGGATAGTCTCAAAGCGGAGTTCGACATTTTAAATATTTGGGGTGTTGGGTTTGTATCACGCTAACACTCCCGAAGTCCCGATTTGTGAAATGCACCTCTTGGTGTGGCCTGAGGTCATAGAATTGTGGTTGTGTGGAGGTGAAGACTCACACCTCATGCATGTTTGCACAGGTGGGGTTTTCATGGAGGACCTGTGGATTGTTTAATTTGAGGTTCCATTGGGGACCCAAAGGAGCTAATCCAGCTCAGTGTAGAACAAGAACGATCCTTGACCAGGAGGTCGGCAGACCCTGTTGAGGCAGATGTAGGGGGTCTGCATCACACAGAGCCCAACTTTGCAGTGGGCAGGTGATCTTCACACAGCACACTAGATCCACCTTCCTCAATATTAGATCAAGGCACAACGTTAACTCCTTAATAGCATGGAGCACTTATAACTTCTTTCACTAAGAAAAAATCAACCTATCATGCACATAGCCACTAGTAGTCATGCACTAATATAATGGCCATATACATTGCTTAGCTACTACTTATTTATACAATTACAAAAAGGCCTAAACATGGGTAAATCCATGGGCTGACATCCCATAACCCTAGTAAACCCTTTTCTCGATCCACAATCCTGCAAAACAAGTGATATCCTGCGATCTTTTCTTTGCTTGAGCGCTCTATCTTCGACCAGCCCATCGAATTCCCAAAAGTGGTCAAACATGACCAATGTTTCTCCAAAAAAATTTCAAGGGCCAACAATCCATGATTTTTCTACTCAATTGCACACAACGTTGACCCATCTGCTACAACTAATTACAACATATTCTTTCTCTTCAAACTTAATAAAATGTGTCCATTGGTATACTCCATATTTAACACATCCTCAAGTATGTATGTCACTTCTTGGAGTATTCTATACAATCATGAACCTCTACCTGAGAATCTCCTCAAACAATCAAACTATCACAATATATTCTACACTTTAGTCATCAAACCACTCTGAAATTGCCTTCCCAAAATCTACAAACACTTCAGACTGCTCGAAAGATAGTTCTATGATCTGTAGAGATACTACTTAGACTCCCCATGTTAAATATTCATATTAACTAGGAGTCTCCAATTCGGATGGCTCATAAAGATGGAGGAAGTCACCCTAATGCAAAGTAATCTTCCTCTTCGCTTATGGATTCATCATCTTCCTTAATTATGACATCTTCTTTTTTTCCTGTAGATTCATCGTGATTTTTCACCACTGAAAATCCTAAGAGTATGATCTTTAGGAATTATTCATTCACAAGTTATCCATTCACATGTTCTTCCTTTGCATGTTCTTCATTCACCTATTCTTCCTTTACTTATTCTTCATTCACTTGTTCTTCCTTTATCTATTATTTTTTACTTTCCAAACCTTCTTGCATCTGATATCAATGTTTTCTTTCATGGAAGTATACATCATGTTTCTACAATCATGAGCTATGTGCCCATAGTTGTGGCATTTGTAACATTTAATATTGTGTGGGGCCATATAAACATTTCGTTCTTGACCATTTCTTCCATAGGCTTTGCAATCTACAACTTTATATCCAAATTTATTACAATTAAAACAATAACCATAAAAGAAGCTTTCATACTTGGGAGTGAATGATATTCTTTGTGATGTATTCCTTCTAAATTAATTCCTTTTATGATCACGATCTTCTCTTATGTTGTTTCCTTCACAATGATTGAAGATTATTTAATACCTAAAAGTGGAAGTTCTTCTTTGATATTTGTTTCTTCTGTAATATTCTTCTTGAGTCTTCTCCATTTCTATAATGTTCTCCTTTGGGGGCTCGCATTATTCCTTATTGATATGGCCGCTGATGATTTCTACATAACTCTTAGCCTTATCGTCATTCTTCCTTTCTAGTAACCTATAAAATTTCTTTTCAAATTTCTTTACTCATGGTGTGGAGCTTCCTCTCTCTTCATCATTCTTGTTGATCTTGACAAATTTAACCCTCAATGTGACAACTTCTTCTTGAATCTTCTCACAACCTTCTTCTTTCTTCATCATCTGGATCTTCATGACTTCTTCCATTATTTTTTCTTCTTCAAGTTGGGTCTTCAAGGTGATGATATCTTCTTCAAGTTTTCTTTGTTTTTGACTAAATTATTCTTCAAGCTTGTTTAAGTGCTCAGATCTTTCCTTAAGATGTCTTATCAATATTTCTTATCTCTTCTTTTCTTCCTTTATTTGTGATATTATTTTGGCTTCCAAACATTGTTTCTCTTTTAACTGATCCTTGATATTTTCTTCAATTACTTTGGCTTCATCCAACTGAGATTTTATATTTAAGACAAACTGCATGAATTCTCTAGAACATTCCTTTAGATTGATCAGTTCTTCCTTGAGGAACTTGGTTTCCCTTCTTTCTTTATTTAGCTCACCTAAATCATTGATTAGAGCAGTCTCAAAGTCCATTATGTTTGTTTCACAATCTTCTTCTTTTGAATTTGTCTAATATGATGAGCATCTTTCTTCTCATTCTTCTTCAACATCTTATTTATTTTTATTAGTTTCTCTATGATAATATGATATTCCTTAAAGTAGAGATCATGTAGCTTATCCCAAATTTATTTGGTTGATGAAACTTTTCCCACTTTGTCTTTAACTGAATCACATAATCCTTTCAAAATGAAATCCATTTCTATTTTTTTTCCCTTTTCAATTACTTATTGTCTACATTCTTCGAAGGTTTCTTTGTAGCGGTGTATCCTGACACAACTAATTTCCAAACATCATACCCATGTGCCTATAAAAATGTTTTCATTCTTTTGCTCCATATCTCATATCTCATACCAATCTGAACATGAAACATTAGTGTTCCACTAACTCTATATCCATTATCCATGATGTCCATGGCCTACCTTCCAGTGGTTAAATTGTCTCTGAAGCAACCGAATTTGACACCAATTTTTGGAATATTGAGAGGAGGGGTGAATCAGTATGAGCCGTTTTTAGCACTTTCAATCACAATATATATATAAACTTCAACTTTATCAACAATATTCAATAACTTATCACTGATGCATTCAGTATATCATTGCATCATAAACAATATCATTCATCAGTGCATAATAAACAACCATGGATACACAATACACTAGAATTTACATGGAAACCCAAATGGGAGAAAACCTTGGAATGATTTCTTATATATATCAAGATTACATTCATAGGAAGCACCAACTTCCAAATATTTCAGCACCAACTGGAAGAAGGATCCAACCTGAAGGAAGCTACAACTCCCTAAATTCTCTAGCTACAACTGGAAGGAGGCTCCAACCCCCTAGTTTATAGTATCCAAATTGAAGGAAGCTCCAACTCCCTATATTCTTTAGCTCCAAA